>JAJDFG010000960.1:52500-55000 GCA_021039105.1 Scomber colias
TTTTCATTATTGTCTCTCCATGTTTCGCTCTTTGTTCTCTCTCTCTCTCTCTCTCTCTCTCTCTCTCTCTCTCTGCCTTTCTTTGACTTTTCACCTTTCATTTTGTTTTACTTTACAACCAGTGGAGGGTTTTAGGGTTTTTCCAGCTGAGCGTTGACCCTCCGTGTTGTTCGTGTGACCCAGGTGTGTTCGAGGTGAGACCAGCGGACAAAGACTGAATCTTCCTGATGGTTGAAACACGGACTATGAACTGCAGCGTTGCCTAAAGAGGTCTAAATATATCAACCAGGATTCACTTACTGCAGATATATCGGCATCATGTAGCCTGAATGTTCAACGATAAGAAGTACAACACTGCAGTACAAGAAATGTCCACCAGAGAGTGCTGACAATCCGATTTTCCAACTGCAATATCTCGCTAAGGGTGTATAATATATGTTGGCCACAATTTTTAAGATCATTTTAACCCTCCTGTCGTGCCTCCGCCCGGGTCAAATGGACCCCATCTCGTTTGACTGTTACTTCTTTCCCCCCTCTTTCTTTAATTTTTCCTTCATTCGTCCTCTCCTTCCATACGTTCTTTCCTCAACGTGCCTTCCATCCTCCTTGCTTCTTTCCTTCCTCTTTTCCTCCCTCCCTCCTTACTCCTTTCCTTCTTTCCTGCCCTTCCATCCATCCTTCCATCCTCCTTCCCTCCTTCCTCCTTTCCTTCCTTCCATCCATCCTTTCCTCCCTTCCTCCCTCCTTCCCTCCTTAACTCCTTTACTTCCTTCTTTCCTCCCTTCTTTCCTCCCTTCCTCCTGTCCTTCCTTGTTAAGTTCAAAGTTAGTTTTTATCTGCTGAAGGAGGAAAAGTTTAACGTGACTCTACGAGGATGATCTGTGACATAACGGTCATGTTCCAGTATGAAGCTTCACACGTCATGTGACTTCTATCTTCTTCTTTATCAGTTTATCTGAGTTTGTTTCCTCGTTCCTTTAATCATCGTCTCGTGACTTATAGATTAAAAAATGAGAAAAACCATCAATTTATTCAACATAGTAGAAAGTTAAGCTTCCTGTCGTCCTCCCCTCCGTCTCTTTTGACTGTTCCTTCCGTCCTTCCTTCCTTCCTTCCATCCTTCCTTGCTTCTTTCCTTCTCTCCTTCCTTCCTTCTTTCCTCCTTCCTCCTTACTCCTTTCCTTCCTTCCATCCATCCATCCATCCATCCATCCTCCCTCCTCCCTCTTCTCCCTCCTTACTCCTTTCCTTCCTCCCTCCTTCCCTCCTTACTCCTTTCCTTTCCTTCTTTCCTCCCTTCCTTCCTCCCTCCCTCCTTACTCCTTTCCTTCCTTCCATCCATCCATCCATCCATCCTTACTCCTTACTCCTTTCCTCCTCCTTCCCTCCTCCCACCCTTTGTGAGACGACACAAAGGTTAAAGTCTAATATCACAGATCGAGTCTCAGCAGCAGCATGAACACCTGAGAGCATCTGCACCTGTCCTCCGTCCTCTCACTGTCTCATTCACAGGAAGGAGGGAAGGAAAGAAGGGAGGGAGGGAGGAAGGAAGGAAAGGAGGGAGCATCTGCACCTGTCCTCAGTCCTCTCACTGTCTCATTCACAGGAAGGATGGAAGGAAAGAAGGGAGGGAGGAAGGAAGAAAGGAGGGAGGATCTGCACCTGTCCTCAGTCCTCAGTTCTCTCACTGTCTCATTCACAGGAAGGAAGGAGGGAAGGAAAGAAGGGAGGGGGGAGGAAGGAAGGAAAGGAGGGAGCATCTGCACCTGTCCTCCGTCCTCTCACTGTCTCAATTACAGGAAGGAGGAAGGAAAGAAGGTAGGGAGGAAGGAAGGAAGGAAAGGAGGGAGCATCTGTACCTGTCCTCCGTCCTCTCACTGTCTCATTCACAGGAAGGAGGGAAGGAAAGAAGTGAGGAAGGAGGGAAGGAAAGAAGGGAGGGAGGAAGGAAGGAAGGAAAGGAGGGCGCAATCTGCACCTGTCATTCACAGGAAGGAGGGAAGGAAAGAAGGGAGGAAGGAAGGAAGGAAAGGAGGGAGCATCTGCACCTGTCCTCCGTCCTCTCACTGTCTCATTCACAGGAAGGAGGGAAGGAAAGAAGGGAGGGAGGAAGGAAAGAAGGGAGGAAGGAAGGAAGGAAAGGAGGGAGCATCTGCACCTGTCCTCCGTCCTCTCACTGTCTCATTCACAGGGAGGAGGGAAGGAAAGAAAGGGAGGAGGAAGGAAAGAAGGGAGGAAGGAAGGAAGGAAAGGAGGAAGCATCTGCACCTGTCCTCCGTCCTCTCACTGTCTCATTCACAGGGAGGAGGGAAGGAAAGAAGGGAGGGAGGAAGGAAAGAAGGGAGGAAGGAAGGAAGGAAGGAAGGAAGGAAAGAAGGGAGGAAGGAAGGAAAGAAGGAGGGAGGAAGGAAGGAAAGGAGGGAGGATCTGCACCTGTTCTCTGTCCTCTCACTGTCTCATTCACAGGGAGGAAGGAAGGAAAGAAGGCAGGAAGGAAGGA
>JAJDFG010000960.1:57500-59162 GCA_021039105.1 Scomber colias
AGTACAGTTTGAAGTACTTTTACTTTACTGTAGTACAGTTTGAGGTACTTTTACTTTACTGTAGTACAGTTTGAGGTACTTATACTTTACTGTAGTACAGTCTGAGGTACTTTTACTTTACCATAGTACAGTTTGAGGTACTAGTACTTTACTGTAGTACAGTTAGAGGTACTTGTACTTTACTGCAGTACAGTTTGAGGTACTTGTACTTTACTGTAGTACAGTTTGAGGTACTAGTACTTTACTGTAGTACAGTTAGAGGTACTAGTACTTTACTGTAGTACAGTTTGAGGTACTAGTACTTTACTGTAGTACAGTTGGAGGTACTTTTACTTTACTGCAGTACAGTTTGAAGTACTTGTACTTTACTGCAGTACAGTTTGAGGTACTTGTGAAGCTCTGGGGAAATGATCTGAGTGATGTCATCAATGTTACATTTATAACTGCAGCTTGTGATTAATCTCATTAACATTAATCTTAATCAGTTTAGTTTATTTTAGATTCAGAGTTATAAATAAATAGTGAGAGATGTGAGTCATAATCTCAAACAGCTCCTGGAGGTTTAACTAAAGGTTGTTTGGTTCAGTGTGACGTCATAATGACACGTGACTAACTTCCTGTCAATCAGCTAATTGATTAATTGATTAATTATAATAGAAACAAACTAATAATAAGTGTAACAGACTGAAGAAGCTGCAGCAGCTCTGATGTTTGCTGCCATCTAGTGGCTGAGTATCAGATTACATTTATATCAGAATAATTAAAATCTAACAAGAATTAAATTATTAAAATGACCTTTAACCCTCCTGTCGTCCTCCCGGGTCAAACTGACCACGTCTCGTTTGACTGTTCCTTCCTTTCTTCCTTCCTCTTTCTTTAATTTTTCCTTCGTTCTTCCCCTCCTTCCATACTTCTTTCCTCACTTCCTTCCATCATTCTTTCCTTCCTTCCTCCCTCCCTCCCTCCCTCCTCCCTCCTTTCCTCCTTACTCCTTTCCTTCCTTCTTTCCTCCCCCCCCCTCCCTTCCTCCTGTCCTTTCCTTCTTTCCATCCATTCATCCTTCCATCCTCCTTTCCTCCCTCCCTCCTTTCCTTCCTTCCTTTTTCTTCAATTTTTCCTTCGTTCTTCCCCTCCTTCCATACTTCTTTCCTCACTTCCTTCCATCCTTGCTTCTTCCTTCCTTCTCTCCTTCCTTCTTTCCTCTTTTCCTCCCTCCCTCCTTCCATCCTCCCTCCTTACTTCTTTCCTTCCTTCCATCCATCCTTCCATCCTCCCTCCTTACACTTACTTTATACTGTAGTTTGATTATAAATTTGGCTTTTTTTATATTTTATTTTATTCCTCCTTACTCCTTTCCTTTCCTTCCTTCCATCCATTCATCCTTTCTTCCTTTCCTTCCTTCTTTCCTCCTTCCCTCCTGTCCTTCCTTGACCTGAGGACAACAGGAGGGTTAAAGAGCTTTTTATCACAATATATTTTATTTCATTATTATGACACTATTTAACCCCCATACTGACCTCAAGTGACCTCTAGTGACCCCTATGACATCACACCCCTAAAAAAAGATCCACAAGCTTCAGGTTTTTTTTTTTTAGCAGAAAGATTTTTTTATTATAGTTTTTAAAAAGGCAAAAGAGAAACATATATAATACAAGTAATCAG
>JAJDFG010000961.1:0-58943 GCA_021039105.1 Scomber colias
GAGGGAAGAAGGAAAGGAGGGAGGAAGGAGGGAAAGGAGTAAGGAGGGAGGGAGGGAGGGAGGAAGGAAGGAAGGAAAGAAGGAAGGAAGTAAGGAGAGAAGGAAGGGAGAAAGGAAGGAAAGGAGTAAGGAGGAGGGAGGAAGGAACTAAGGAAGGAAGGAAATGAGTAAGGAGGGATGGAAGAAGGAAGGAAGGAAAGAAGTATAGAAGGAGGGGAAGAACGAAGCAAAAATTAAAGAAAGTTATTTACATGTTTTATCCTCTCAGCTGCAAAGTGATTGATTAGTCATTTATAAGCACAAATGACCAATTGTGGATAATAGATTAATCAAAAACCTGAATATACCCCCACCCCCCCACTGAGTCCCACACTGGTCTTGGATTGAGTGGTAATGTTTTTATTGAGTAATCAAATGATCATAGTGTCTCATTGTCTCATGAGAATAACCAGTTTCATGTTTCTCTTTGTATTCATTTCTAAAAAAAGGATTCTTGAAATTAATTGCTTACTTAATTCAACAAGAAGAAGTGTGGTAAGATACTTTGTTTTTTATGGCTTCGTGACAACAACGCTCTCTCTCTCTCACTTTCCTTAGAATAAACTTTATTATTAAAGTGAAAGATCAAAAAGCATCTAAGATCATCACACATTACTGAAATAAGTAGAGATAATACTAGATGCTTTGTATGTGGCTTTTGAATAAGTGAACTAATCATTTTCTGCTCCAAACATGCATACACACACAATCACACACAATCACACACACACACACACACACAGACACACACACACACACACACACA
Organism: Scomber colias; assembly: GCA_021039105.1. Taxonomy (NCBI): domain Eukaryota; kingdom Metazoa; phylum Chordata; class Actinopteri; order Scombriformes; family Scombridae; genus Scomber; species Scomber colias. The sequence continues at coordinate 806 of JAJDFG010000961.1, forward strand.
CACACACACACACAACCTCCCACATAAAATCCTTATTGGCAGGGGAGGCTTATTCCTTCATCGCCAAAGCAAACACACAAAGAAAAACTCCCTGCTTTTCTCACCCAATGATACGCAACATCTAAATGTCATAGCAGAGGCAGGCCAGGCCTTTATTGGGATTGATGTGCAACGACATTCCCACTGTGATACACCATCCGTTGGTGGAGGGCCAGGGTGTTCACATGGACAGTCGCCCGCTGTGAGGTCCATCTGTGTGGGAGATGCTGCGGCGCTTGGCCTCTCTGCCTGTGGAGGAGATGGATCTCTTACAGGTGCCTCTGCCAGCATGGACCAATTAGGAATCAGATGCAAAAGTGCACAAAGACATGCATGGGGGCACACATAGTTATTATACTAACACTTATTTATACTACAGGCATGCATCTTTCTTATCAATGTGTGGTTTTTTACCTTTCTTTTTTCTTTTGCAATGAAAAATCTGAATTTAAAAAAACCCAACAGTCATCTCTGCTCATCTTTTTTTCTCCTCCTCGTCTCCGAATAATTAAATTTTTACACAATATTCCTGAAACGGATCCGCAGGGCACCAATCATCTCATTGTGATTCATTTCATTATGTGAATGCAATTCATGAAATTGCAAAAAAAAAAAAAAAGGTTGGGGGTTAATTAACAATTACATAAGATTTAGAAAGACTGAGGATTCTGCAGGAGTCGAGAAATGCACCCCCACACACACACACACACACACACACACACACACACACACACACACACATTTGAGACATGCAAGACTCGGAGGGACCTCGAACACACAGATAAACCCAAAATAAGAAACTCCACAGATCTCTGGGAGGTGAGTATGTCCAGTAATCATCATCTGATATCAGCATTTAAAACATTCAGGTGTATGTGTAGTGTATTGGTTCCCCAACTTTTTAGCTTTTGATCCATTAAAACATTAAAATAAAGCTAAATCTGCTTGTGACCCATGATTATCGAATGATGTCCTCATCTCTCTCTCTATCGCTCGCCCCATGTCTGTGGTTTCCTTCCTCAGTGTGTGTAAATGGTGTGATATGAGCTTCCCATGTCTCTATGTGTAGTCTGTCCTCTTCCCAAATCCCCATGGTGTTGGAGTATGAGTGTCCTCCTGATCATATTCTTCATGTGCAGCGTGTTATAAAACCTTCTATAATGCTATCGTCCTGTTTGTGTGCATTCTATAATTTTGCGTTCGTGGTCTATTGCGTGTCTGTCCAGTTAGGATCCTCTTCTGTTTCTGAGGTCTAAGGCAGGGGTGTCAAACTCATTTTCATTCAAGGGCCACATACAGACAAAACTGATCTCATGTGGGCCGGACCATTAAAAAGATGGAAGGGAGGAAGGAAACAAGGATGGAAAGAAGGGAAAAGTGATAGGAAGGAAAGACAAAAGGCAGGAAGGGAGGGAGGGAGGGAGGGAGGAAGGAAGGAAGGAAAAGGGATTAGGAAGGAAAGGAAGAAAGGAAAAGAAGACAAGAAAGGAAGGAAGCACGGAAGGAAGGAAGGAAAGGAAGGAAAGGAAGAAAGGAGAAGAAGATGAAGGAAGGAAGGAAGGACGGACGGAGGGAAGGAAGGAAAGAAGACAAGGAAAGGAGAGAGGGAGGAGGGAAGGAAAGGAAGAAAGGAAAAGACAATTAAGGAAAGATGGAAGGAAGGAAGGACGGAGGGAAGGAAACAAAGAAGGAAAGAAGGACAGATGACAGGAGGGAAAGTGGGCCGGATTTGGACGCCTTGGCGGGCCGATTCTGGCCCACGGGTCGCATGTTTGACACCCCTGGTCTAAGGATAGACGGTTGTGATGTTACTGCACGAACTCTTAAAGTCCCCTGAGGGAAATTTGTGATTTGTGATTTTGGTTTATATGCAAATAAAAGTGGATTTGACTTAACTTGACTTGATCTGATTATTGGTTGTGGATGTCTGGAGGCCATCAGTCAACCAAAGGCTTATTATTCCATCTCTGATTATTTTAATAATAATAATAAAATAAAAAAAAAAGGCCTGAAGAGGTGAATTCATGAGAAAAGCGTAAATATTAGATTAAGATCACTTCAATAGGTTGTTGATTGATTGAAAGCGTGAAAATGATCACACCTGTCTAGATAAAGTACATTACAAGTCAGCACAAGTGTAGAGTCTGATCTGCTGCCACTATGGTCAAGATTTGGTTGAGGATAACGTAATACCATCCACGGTCCATATAAGGATTTGAACAAACTCTTACCCAATGTGTTACTGTAATCTTTCTCTGTCTGGCTTCATCATGCCTTTAACTTTGGTAAACTCTCAAGTTTTAAGAATTCAAAGCAAGGTCTGAGATTCCTTATCAGCCTCTGATAATCTATATCCCTAAAACCTGCCAGCAGAAGCATCTGTCCCAACTTGCCAATCAGCGTCATCATTATAACAGAGTAGATTTTTATAAAACTTAATGAAAGTTAAATTATACCCCTTTTCCACCGAGCTGGAGCTGGTGCTGGTTCGGAGCCAGAGCCTGACTAAGCATCGGTTCTTTGCTTTTCCACCGCCAAAGCTCCAGCCCCGAGCCTCAGAACGGGAGCCAGAAGCAAGCACCAAACTCTTTGCTGGTCTAAAGCAAGAACCGATTACGTCAGCTGACTGCTAACGTTTATTAGCTGGCTAGCAGGGTTAACATTTATTAGCCGGCTAGCGGGGCTAACGTTTATTAGCTGGCTAGCAGGTTTCACGTTTATTAGCTGGCTAGCGGGGTTAACGTTCATTAGCTGACTAGCGTGGTTAACGTTTATTAGCTGGCTAGCGGGGCTAACGTTTATTAGCTGGCTAGTGGGGTTAAAGTTCATTAGCTGACTAGCGTGGCATTTACAGGGGGTTAAAGATTTGTTGATTAAAAGTACTATTTTTATAATTTTTTTGCCAGAGCTGTCGTCGTCTTCTTCTTTTTATTCTTCTTCTTCATTTCCGGCAGGCTAGCTGCCTTGCGCTATGTTGCTGCCTCTCACTGGTAAATCATGGAAGTGCTTCAAAGGCGCGCGCTGGCTACGTTACACAGTGACGTAATCGCGTGGCTCCTTGCTGGTGGAAAAACAACAGGTTCATAAGAGGTGCTCGGATTAGCACCAACTGAGCACTGGCTCTAGCACTAGCTCCAGCTCGGTGGTAAAGGGGTATTATAACACCAGCACCAGTATATCAACATGTAATAATGATATAGTACAGGAATGTCCAGACTGTGTAGCGCCACTGCAGCAACAGAAGCTAAAGCCTTTTGTTAAGCACGGGTGGAGTCAACCTGTCGTCGTGTAAATACAGTTCTCATGAGGAACAAAAAAAACTGCTGGCCAATCGGGTGCAGCGGTATGTCATGCACATCCAGTCACCTGTGATTTGGAGCATTGTAAAAGTTGACAGGCATGTGTACTCAGCAATCAAAGCAAGCAAGCAAACAAACAAACACATATCTGCGGAGAAGCAAACCGTGAAGATTCTCATACCGATGACTCACGCCTGCATCGTGTTGCCCAACATACACTGCTAGTTGCTTAATCTCATGCCAAGTTTTGTAGCGGGAAGTCAGAGTCATTGAATATGTCTAAAATCAACATAAACCTGCGATTAATGGACCGTGATAGTCAATAGGGATTTTGTTGTTGGACATTTTTGGTAACTTTTTCGTGCATATAACTCTTTTGTCCTCTTTGACTTCCCATTTCATATCATGCTTACTATATTTAGTCAGTTAGTGTGAACTCATGCCTACATCCCTTGTTTGCTTGAATTTTGGTGTTTGACTGCTGTTATCACGATGATCAAGTCATTAGCTGAGCTGATTGATGTCATATTAAGGAATCCATGAAGAATATTTGCAAAGCTTAAAGTACCAGAGGACAGCCAACTTTTTTTTTTTCTCCCTCAACATCTGCCTTGTCAGTCACTTACAGAGCTGTTACCAGAACCTCAGGCTATGTGATAACTCGTAATAATGACTGATAGGTTTTAGGTCAGGAACTTGAACCACATCTGTCACTCAAGCAAGCTGAAAATTGCTGAGGATTAAATTGGAAATCCACACTGAGAATGTAGCTCACACACACACACACACACACACACACAACGCTGCTTGGACAATATTACACATTTCTGAGTTAATCAACTCTCCTGTTGTCCTCGAGTCAAGGAAGGAAGGAAAGGAGGGAGGAAGGGAGGGAGAAGGAAGGAAAGGAGGGAGGGAGTAAGGGAGGAAGGAAGGAAGGAAGGAAGGAAAGGAGAAAGAAGGAAGGATAGGAGGGAGGAAGGGAGGAAGAAGGAAGGATAGGAGGGAGGAAGGGAGGAAGAAGGAAGGATAGGAGGGAGGAAGGGAGGGAGAGGGAAGGAAAGGAGGAAAGAAGGAAGGAAAGGAAAGAAGAAAGGGAGGAGGAAGGAAAGGAGGGAATGAAGGACAGAGGAAAGAAGGAAGGAAGGAAAGAAGGGAGAAAGGTCGGAGGAAGAAGGAAAGGAGGAAGGAATGAAGGATGGAGGAAAGAAGGATGGAAGGAAGGAAGGAAGGAAGGAAGGAAGGAAGAGAGGAAGGTAGGGGGGATGAAAGAAGGATGGAGGAAAGAGAGAAGGAGGGAGGGAGGAAGGACAGACGGAAGGAAGGAAGGAAGGAACAGTCAAAAACAGACGGGGTCAATTTGACCCGGGAGGACGACAGGAGGGTTAAGGAATATGAAGTAACCTTGACGACAGAAACAGTGGTGATGATGTAATCCAGAGACAAATGCTGTGCAAGCTCTATATTCAAATAAAACTCATTTACATCAATATCTGACAGAAACATTTATGAGTTCATACAGTCAGTAGTTCAGTGTAGATGGAGCGAATCAGCTGATTCTCACCTTCAAGTGTTTAAGATTGTCTGATTTCCAGCTTAAAAAGAGACAGCTGCCTGAGCACGTAGACACTGACTTTACTGTCCAAAATCACTGAGCACAAAAACACAAGGTAAAGTGAAGGGTGGACTTTTTCCTGTATTCTTAAAGTGGCCTTATTTGTTAAAAAACATGAATATATAAATGAATAAATATAAAATACTATATACTATGGTACTAAGTATTTCATATGTTAGAGCAGGGGGGTCAAACTCATTTTCATTCAAGGGGCCACATACAGACCAATTTGATCTCATGTGGGACGGATCATTAAAAAGATGGAAGGAAAGAAGGAAGGAAGGAAGGAAATAAGAAGGGAAGGAAGGAAAGAGGCAAAAAGGAAGGAGGGAAGAAAGGTAGGAAGGACAGATGGAAGGAAGGACAGAAGGAAGAAAGGGAAGAAGGACAGATGGAAGGAAGGACAGAAGGAAGAAAAGGAAGAAGGACAGATGGAAGGAAGGACAGAAGGAAGAAAGGGAAGAAGGACAGATGGAAGGAAGAAGGAAATAAGAAGGGAAGGAAGGAAAGAGAGACAAAAGGAAGGAGGGAGAAAGGTAGGAAGGACAGATGGGAGGAAAGAAAGAAGGAAGAAAGGGAAGAAGGACAGATGGAAGGAAGGACAGAAGGAAGAAAGGGAGGAAGGACAGAAGGAAGAAAGAGAGGAAGGACAGATGGAAGGAAGGAACAAAGAAAGGATAAAAGGAAGTAGGAAGGACAGATGGAAGGAAGGAAAAGAACACAGGAAGGAAAGTGGGCCGGATTGCACCCCTTGGCGGGCTGGTTCTGGCCCACGGGCCGCATGTTTGACACCCCTGTGTTAGAGTAATAATTTGCAATATCTCCTTTTTTTTAGCTTTTTGCTTCTTCCCTGCTGTGTTTCTGCTTCACTGAGCCTCGATCACCAGACGTTTAATATATTTTTGTTAATATAATTTGCTTTTCTTCAAGTGCTTTTTTTATTTGCCATTCAAGCATCAAGCAGCGGTTGTTATTACTGCTCATGAAAGCTTTTTAAAAATGATCAACAGCATTGTTTCTTTCTATAAAGCCTGGGATTAGTCCTGTTAAAAAGATCTACATGATGATAGTGATAGTTCTTGGAAGCAGCAAAACTCTCTGTTCCCAATCACCCTGGAGTATAATGTAGAGTAAATCCCTATTGTGTCACAGCACATGGCAGCGAGATGCAAACCAGACCAGATATGCCCTTTATGAGAACTGGAATGATTACTTCATGCACATGGTGGTGTGGCTGGCAGGAACAGAGTCACAATAAAGTGTTACAGGTTTATTTTTCCCATGGCCTGCTTCCAGCTTCTGTTATTAGCAATGGTGTAATGTCGGCATATCTGCCTGTGCCTGCTTGTCCCTGAGAAGCTCTAGAGGCGATACTGTGAGAAAAAAAGAAAGAAAGAGCGAGTGCAGGCGCTGACATGCCACAGCTTCTTTAAAATAAATGACATTTGACTCAGCTAATCTGTCCCTTTCTTTGCCTGAATCAGTGTTGCCACCTGACCCTTTACTGCACTGCTTTTTTTAGACTTATTTGCAACAATCAGATTAATTTCGGAGCACAATGAGAGCCTAATTTTGCTAACACTGATGCACATCAACATGTTGACAAGTGACACATTGATAATACTTGTGATATCAAAGTGATATGCAACAGTGCACTGAAAGGCCTACAGCTAATAACATGCTGCTCTACATACATTCATTTAATTGTATTGGGAAGCTGTTCATTCATCCGTGTATACTATAAAATGACTGAATGACAGTGAATGGATACACTTCAGACCTCATCTAACCTCTTACCCAGTGAACCAGTTATGAAACTGAAGGCATCTAAACCATGCTACTTTGTCATGTCCTTATGAAAACTCAACCACTGCTTGATGAGTGAAAGGTGGGGGGTAGTGGTGGCTTTGTTAGTGAATATAAGGAAGGAAAAAAAACAAAAACAGGTCATTTGGACTCTGTGAAACAAATCAACTTGTCACCTCAGGGTTGCCCCGACTCTGATAGTGCAAACCGGTTCTCCTGTGCAGACTTGCGAAACGAGCTAATTCATACACAGGGCGCTGCAGGCTGTTCTGCTGGTGCTGTCAACCCTTCTCACCGTCCTGCAGCCTGCATCCCCCCTCCCCACACATGGATGCACAAAGCCATGCCTGCATGGGAGATTATTACATTGTGTGCATGCATGTGCTGCACACACATCAGATAATAGATCAGTTTGATTCAAATCTATTATCAAACTTTATTCTATGACGTTTCTCTTGTTGTTCTCATTTAGTCCTGCAGGAATTCATCACAAAATACCACATCATGTTCAAGAGTTAGTTATTTCCTTTTTTTTTTAATATCATGTATTCCTTAGGTATGTTTTTTTTTTTTTTTTTTGAACAGATTTTTTTATTTGACATACAAACACCAACTCAACAAACACAGAGGGGATGTATATTATATGCAGTTATACTTGCTTGAAGCTCTTTAAAAGTCCTTTCTCTTTTTTTTCTCCACTGACTAGATCTTTGTAGATTTCAGTCACTGTTTTTGTACCTTTACGTCATATTTCCGTTAGTCCAATCCTCTTCTTCGTATATGCCCTAACAAGCATTCTGCCATAATATAAGTACTTTACAAGTAAGAAAAACCCTAACCCTAACCCTTTACAGGTGATAAAAACAACAATACAAAAAGAAATAGAAAGAACATACTCTCCTGTAATTAAGAGAAAAGAAAAAGAAAAAAGAAAAAAAATATATATATAGAGGTGACTAGAGTCCCGGCATTGCCTGTACTAATAATGACCATCTTATATCAAACCTGTCTGATTTCAACTGTAGTCTTGCTGTGATGTTTTTAATGTGGAGTTTAATTAAATTATTTTTTAACCAAGGCTACAGTAAACACATGATATTTATCTAAAGTACATATTCAGTCACCTCTCCATAAATAGATTCTTACACTAAAATCTTCCAAATTTTCCAGTCTGGCTTTTAGTGGACTTTTAATGGTTTAATGGTTTAAACAGTATTTTAATGGCTTTTTCCATCCTGACAAATACACTGGAGTAAAAACTGACTCAATACACATTTCTGGCATAAAAGACTATTTTTCTACAGCTCTAATACATAGATATGTTTTCTCTTTCTCTTTCTCAAAACAAATTTAAGTTAATAAAACCAGAAGGGGGGTCATACTACAGTGAACAACAACACATCCATCCAAAGTTCTGGTTCACTTGCATCTTATATAGAAACCTGCTGAAACTATTGAGACAGTATGTGATAATAAAACCCTCGCTATAGCTCGTCGTGCTGGCATGGATTCCCAAACTGGGTCAGAGCAACTCCTTATCAACGACATATATACTCTACTTCCTGTCACTTGTGATTCTCAGTAAGACCACATGTATAGAGCTAGAGATAACACAGAGCTGGTATATCTGATTCAGGACTGACTGCTTCTGTCCATACGCTGAAGGAATGACGACAATATGAGATTATAAAAAAAAGGTGTTTGCATTTACCTGGATGGATGGTCTGATAGTAAGAGACACATGTCAGAGAAAAAGCTAATTATTAAATGTGTTGTAGCGTATGTTCATCTGGAATGACAGTCCTTAAATGTAAGAGCACAGGGGTGAGAAAGAGAAAGGGGGGGGGGGGGGGGGGGGGGAGTACACATTTATTGAGATGTATTCAAATAATTATATACAAGAATACAAATGACCAAAAAGGTTAAAAAATAATCTGTTCCTTCTTTCCTTCCTTCCTCCCTCCTTCTCTCTTTCCTCTCTTCCTTCTTTCCTTCCTCAATCCCCCTTCCTTCCTTCCTTCTGTCCTCCATCCTTCCTATGCTTCCTTCCATCTTCCTTCCTTCTTCCTCCCTTCCATCCTTCCTTCCTTCCTTCTTTCCTTCTTCCTCCCTTCCATCCTTCCTTCCTTCTTCCTCCCTTCCATCCTTCCTTCCTTCTTCCTCCCTTCCATCCTTCCTTCCTTCTTCCTCCCTTCCATCCTTCCTCCCTCCCTTCTTCTTTCTTCCTTCCACCTTCCTTCCTTCCCTTATGTCCTCCATCCTTCTCTCTCCCTTCCTCCCTTCCTTCTTTCACTCTTTCCTTCCTTCTTCCTTCCTCCCTTCCTCCCTCGCTTCCATCCTTCCTCCATCCCCCTTCCTGCCTTCCTTCCTTCTGTCCTCCATCCTTCCTTCTTCCTCCCTCCCTTCCTTCCTTCTTCCTCCCACCTTCCTTCCTTCTTCCCTCCCTTACATCCTTCTTTCATTCTTCCTCCCTCCCTCCCTTCCATCCTTCCTTCCTTCTTCCTCCGTTCCATCTTTCCTTCCTTCCTTCTTCCTCCCACCATCCTTCCTTCCTTCCTTCCTTCGTCCTCCCTCCCTTCCATCCTTCCTTCCTTGACTCAAGGAGAACAGGAGGGTTAAAGTCCAATTCTCTTTATTCTCTTTTCTGATCTGGCCTCCAACTCCCGAAAAAAAAAAAAAAAAACCCTGACACTTGCTTTAGTTGTCTGATGCTCATCTTTGCTCACCAGTTACTTTGTTTACTCCTCTTATTGGTTGCTGGGCAGGAAGCAAACATGTTGCCTGTCTGAACTTGTTTGTTTGATAATCACGGCTTAGATGGGAATGTATCTGCAATCTTAATTTGTTCCAGGGAAGCAATTAAATAAAAAAATAAAAATACCTGATAACTCTCCGTGTATAGAAGATTAGAAATGATCCTTCACATTACACCAAGTCAATCAATTCAATGTAAATATAAAAATATATATATATCATTTAACACTGAGTTGTTCATCACATGAGAATCATCCATAGTAATATAAGAATTTGCACATGACCACAGATGAAGGATTAGATTTGGCTTGCATATTAAAATTCATACATGCTTTCCTACACTCTATAACAGGGATGTCAAACATGTGGCCCGTGGGCCAGAACCGGCCCGCCAAGGTGTGCAATCCGGCCCACTTTCCTTCCTGTCTTCTTTTCCTTCCTACCCTCCTGTCATCTGACCTTCTTTCCTTCCTCCCTTTCTTACTTCTGTCCTTATTTGTTTCCTTCCCTCTGTCCTTCCTTCTTTCCCTCCTTCCATCTTTCCCTAATTTTCTTTTCTTTTCTTTCTTCCCTTCCTCCCTTCCTTCCTTCCTTCCTTCCTTCATTCAATCTTTCTTTTATCTTCTTTTCCTTTCTTCCTTTCCTTCCTTCCTTGTCTTCTTTCCTTCTTTGTTTCCTTCCTTCCCTCCATCCTTCCTTCCTTGTCTTCTTTCCTTCTTTGTTTCCTTCTTCTCTCCATCCTTCCTTCCTTGTCTTCTTTCCTTCTTTGTTTCCTTCCCTCCGTCCTTCCTTCCATCTTTTCTTCATCTTCTTTTCCTTTCTTCCTTTCCTTCCTAATCCCTTTTCTTTCCTTCCTTCCTTCCTTCCTTCCTTTTGTCTTTCCTTCCCTCCTTTCTTTTCTTCCTATCACTTATCCCTTCTTTCCATCCTTGTTTCCTTCCTTCCTCCCTTCCATCTTTTTAATGATCCGGCCCACATGAGATCAAATGTTGCTGTATGTGGCCTTTGAACGAAAAAGAGTTTGACACCTCTGCTGTATACGTAAGCAGCTCTTTTGATTGTGACATTAAAAAAAAGTACCATAAATGTCCTTTTATTGGCGTATGATGTACTATAGGGCATGTTGTACTCACCTACTTTGTCTTCCCTGCCAGCAATATCCTAAAATACCTGAGACTACATTCCTTAGTCTGATTATGGGAACAACAGTGATGCAATAAGAACAGCCTGGCAAGACCAAAGTACGTAGTCAAAATAAACAATTTCCTGAGGTGGAGTCATAACTTTTATTCAACTAAAGGTTTTTTTTTCAAAGTAACACACACATGCAAAAAAAAAAAAAAAAAAAAAAGCAAGACAAGCACAAAGCTGAGCCAGTGCTGCAGAACGAGACTCATGTTCCTGTGCACCCAAAAACAAGATTCATGTCAATTAATTTTTAAAGCTAAATTGATTTCTTGTGCCTTGCAAACCTCCCCTATGAATTTGGATCGAGCTTCTATCTCCATTTGTTTCAAAAAGCTCGAGCTATGAAAAGATCATCTCTGTTGGCAGTGTTTGTTTGTTGGCATATCCCAGATCCTGGATCCACACCAATGTCTGATCAATTATTCTCATGCACAAAGCCTGGCTGTTGAGCAACCTCATGGAAATCTTAATAATATGCACAAATATCCATCTATCAGACAAGCCTTCCTCCATGATAGTAACAATAAGGGTGATTATAGTAACGTGGTTAGCCTAGAAGCATATTATAATTTTTAAAAAACCATGCACTGACCTAACAATGAACAACCATTCAATCCCACCAGATGTCAAGAATGAAAACAACCCTTTATAATATTTAATGATCTGTTAACATTGTTAGACATGCACATTTAAAATAAGTAGAGAGCCTTATAGGCAAACAGCAGTTGAAGGGATTGAACCACACAGCTGACTGAAAACCTGTGATTCTTACTGTGAAACCCAAACGGATCAGCTGATAGTCATGTTTGGTTTTTTTATCTCAGGAAGAAGCCGGCAGTGATTAGACCAGATGTGTCAACTCATTTTCATTCAAGGGCCACATACAGACCAATTTGATCTCATGTGGGCCGGATCATTAAAAAGATGGAAGGAAAGAAGGAAGGAAGGACATAAGAAGGGAAGGAAGGAAAGGAAGACAAGCAAAAGGAAGGAGGGAAGAAAGGTAGGAAAGAGAGACAGTGAAGGACAGACACACAGAAGGAAGGAAGGGAGAAAGGAAGAAAGGAAGGAGGGAGAGATGGAAGGAAGGACAGAAGGAAGAAAGGAAGGACAGAAGGAAGAATGGACAGAAGGAAGAATGGAAGGAAGGACAGACGGAAGAAAGGAAGGAAAGAGAGACAGTGAAGGACAGACACACAGAAGGAAGGAAGGGAGAAAGGAAGAAAGGAAGGAAGGACAGAAGGAAGAAAGGAAGGAAGGACAGATGGAAGGAAGGACAGAAGGAAGAATGGAAGGACGGACAGAAGGAAGAAAGGAAGGAAGGACAGATGGAAGCCAGGACAGAAGGATGAAAGGAAGGAAGGACAGAAGGAAGGACAGATGGAAGCCAGGACAGAAGGAAGGACAGAAGGAAGAACAGAAGGAAGGAACGAAGAAAGGAAAAAAGGAAGGTAGGAAGGACAGATGGAAAAGAGCACTGGATGGAAAGTGGGCCAGATCGCACCCCTCGGCGGGCCGTATCTGGCCCACGGGCCGCATGTTTGACACCCCTGGATTAGACAGTGAATACTGAGTCTATGAAAGCTGGAAGACTTCTTTATACATCAAGTAAAAATCTGAGCCATGCAGGCAGGTGGAGTTGATGACACCCATATTTCTCACAGATGGCCTAATAAAACATTTGTAGGTAGTGCATGCACAGACAAACATATTCTGGAAGGTGCATAGAACCATCTGGAAGCAAAGCTAATCACATTTCTTGTGATAAACTTCAGTGTCTTTGTAGGTAATTACCATTAATATCAGAGAGGAACGCTGCATCTCCTCTGAATATATGCCAATGATCTTCTATCTGGTATTAAAGTCTCACTGAAAACAAAACTAACACCAGGAGACATTTTAGATCGGTGTTAAACCTTCATAATATAAAATTCACCTATTGAAGTTTAACTAGTGTGATTAAAACTAAAATAATGCCTCAATTTGGCCCGAGAGACTAACTTTGCACCTTGATTTCACTTATTATTCAGAGGTGGGTTATAGTGCACTAACTATTAAAGTTGCAACTGTTATATTAGTCTTGTCTAAGCTATGTAAAAGATCTTAAATATATAAATATGTTTAACCCTCCTGTTGTCCTCAGGTCAAGGAAGGGAAGGAAGGAAGGAAGGAAGGAAGGAAGGAAGGAAGGAAGGAAGGAAAGGAGTAAGGAGGGAGGGAGGGAGGGAAAGAGGAAGGAAGGAGAGAAGGATTGGAGGATTGAAGGAAGGAAGGAAGGAAGGAAGGAAGGAAGGAAGGAAGTGAGAAACGTATGGAAGGAGGGGAAGAACAGGAAAAATTAAAGAAAGGAAGGAAGGAAGGAATGAGGAAGGAAAGGAATAAGGAGGGAGGGAGGGAGGAAAAGAGGAAGGAAGGAGAGAAGGATTGGAGGAAGGAAGGAAGGAAGGAAGGAAATGAGTAAGGAGGGAGGGAGGAAGAGAGGAAGGAAGGAAGGAAGGAAGGAAGGAAGAGAAACGTACGGAAGGAGGGGAAGAACATAGGAAAAATTAAAGAAAGAAAGAAAGGAAGGAAAGAAGGAACAGTCAAAAGAGATGGGGGTACGTTGGATTTAATGAGATGAGTACGTTGGATTTCAATTACAACTGTAAAATAAAAAAATATTGCAATTACATATAATTATGACAAATATAGCATACTATACATAGACTGTAAAAAGAATGGACGCAGCACCCGTGACATCACCCATTGGTTTGGGGGAGTGTGTTTTGTGCCTCTACTATGGGCATTAGGACTGCGCCATCTTGGATTTTAGTGGACGTGTACTTTCCATATTTGGAGGAGAGGCGGTAACTCTACGGGTCAGCCGGCCGAGATCCCGCCCACTGAACTTGAATTAACCACGCCGACCTGAGCTAGCTAAGGCTAATCAGCTAGGCTAGGCTAACAAGCAGCTACTGGCAGCAGCTACACGGCAGTCCAGCCTCCAGCACAGCGACATGACAGCGACCGACTCAACTAACTGAAGGTAACGTTAAGTTCCTTATACTATATATTACAAAAAAAAAAAAAAAAGATTTAAGGTGTAATATTTATACAATTTTAAGCCATAGCAATATTCATCATATATTTATCTCTATATATCTACTTAAAACTCTACTTCGTCAGCGTGACAGGCAAACAAACAGAATAAACTTGTAAAACACATGTACAATTTGTCATTCATTTTTTTCCCCAGAATGACTTTGTGGGAAGTAGACGGCATGTTTGGATACATCCATTAGTGAAATCATCTCGCTGTGGTGGTTGGAACATCGAACTGTAAAGAATTAGACTGAACTGCTGATCAGTTGTAGCTCTTTATTCTCTCTCCAGACACTGACAGTGAGATGTGATGTGGTCAGCTGGCGGTGTCGTCTGCTGTCTCCTTTCCAAAAATCTGCAATGTACTAGTGATGCATTAAGGGATTTCTTTCTCATCATCATTATTGTCTATCTTGGGCTTTTTTTTCTTCTTCTTTTTTTTTGTGACTGGTGAATGGAAAGTAGAAGAGGAATGAAGGAGACTCAGTTGTATCTCTTTTTTTGTGGAAGGATTTTCCTCTTTGTCTTGGTCCACGTCAGGGATGTCAAACATGCGGTCCGTGGGCCAGAACCGGCCCCCCTTCCTTCCTTCCTTCCTTCCTTCCTTCCTTCCATATTTCCTTCCTCCCTTTCTGTCCTTCCTGTCTTCTTTTCGTTCCTTTTATCCTTCCTTCCATCTTTCCTTACTTCCTTTCTTTCTTCTGTCCTTCCTCCTTTTCTTCCTTCCATCATTCTGTCCGTCCATCATATCCTCCCTCCCTCCCTCCCTCCTTTCTTCCATCTTTCTTTCCTCCTCTCCTCTCCTTTTCGTTTCGTTCCTTTTTTTCTTCCCTCCATCTTTTTAATGATCCGGTCCACATGAGATCAAATTGGGCTGTATGTGGCCCTTGAATGAAAATGATTTGACACCTCTGGTCTACATCCACCTTGTCGACTTTTACTACAGTGTTCAGTGATGTGTCAATGATGTCCCATCCAAAAAATAACACAAGGCACATGTAAAAAAAAAAAAAAAAACCCCTCTTTTACGTTTCTTTTTCTCCATCTTGTTCAGTGTCTCGATACCTCAGAGTAAAGGAATGAGTTCGCAACAGTATTCCAAAAAAAAAGATGGTAATTTCCTAATTGAATAGGCGTTTTGGATTGCGAACACATAGCTATTTGTCCCCCCCACCAGTAGATCAATGTTTTACAACTTCAGGCACTCTAACTCAATTGTGCTAATGGCTCTTGTAGATAGCAACTACAAATTTCTTTTTGTGGACATTGCAGTGGAAGGATTTCTGATCGTGGGTGTTTTCATGGGATGTCCTTGGAAAAAGAAAACAGCAAATGTACTCCAACTAGCTTCTATTAATGGACATGGTGAGCCACTGCCATATTATATAGAGGCTGATGAGGCATTCCCTCTGAAACCATACCTGCCTTAAAAACCCTATTCTAGAAGATGGACAGCAAATATTTAACTATAGGCTTTCAAAGGGCATGCAGGGTGGTCGGACATTCATTTGGGATCTTGGCTAACCGCTGGTGTATTTTACTAAAGTAAGCTAAATGTGTTTTACATAGAAAAACAATACGAGAACATCGGTGACACAAGCAATATGAGTAAGCATCAGGCATATACCCAGCATGCATTAAAAACAACATTCAGCAATTAAAAAACCTCAAAACATCAACACAACACAATCAAGTAGAAACCCCCTACTCTGTACTCAACCAAACCTAAACAAGCTACCATACCATCACACACAAACACACACAGTAACTATGAGTCTGGCAGAATAGGAACATTTTGAGTTTATATATGATATACACAAAGTTGTGATGGATCTCAGGTCAGCAGGCAGCTCGTTCCAGAGAGACGGACCACAGTAAGGCTGCGTTCACACTGCAGGCAAATCTGACTCAAATCTGATTTTTATTCCTGACTGTGTCCAAATTGGATTTGGCTCTGTTCAGACTGGGCCACATTAATGACCAATCTGACAGGTTGCTGTGGCAACGTCATCTAGCGTGTATTGTGTGATGTCATATAATTCCGAAAGCAACAACAAACCCTCGAGCTTCTCTTGAATGGAGCCATCTCCCCAAAGATTAAGAATATGGTTTGGTCCTCTGTCCATGGACTGATGTTTACATCCTCCGTTGCCTCCAGTGATATCACCTAGCAACAACAACTGGAATAAGCGCGGGTCTGGTGTCGCATAGAGATACACGGACAGTCAAATCCGAGTGTTTGGAGCTGTTCAGACTCAGACACATCTGTCCAAATGAGATTTGAAACTTCCTCCCAAAGGTGGTTTCAAATTTGGTTTGCAAAACTCGGATTTCATGTGATTTATGACTGTTCAGACTTCATAAGAGCATCTGGTTCCACTCTATATTGGCTAAAAATAGGATTTTGGCTTGCAGTGTGAACGCAGCCTAAATGCAGGCGTCTTCATTGGATCTAGATCTAGATTTGGATACAGCTAGAAGACCTCCACCTGATGACGAGAGGCCCGATTGGGTTACAATCAGTGAACAAGATGGAAACGTGTGCTTATAGACCATTAGGGGGTCATCTCTATTTTCCTCCCATCAAAATTAGGCCATATGTTCCCCCAGCTTCATGTTCCCTCAAGGGTTTTCCACCAATTTCCACCTAATGCACATAACGTGTTTCATCTATGAAAATGCTTGAAAGACAGGTGAAACTATTTTATTATTAAACTGAGAGAATATAGACATGCTCCCATAATTAGTAAGATTTCTGAAGGTGATTCTTTATTGCACCAGAAACCAATGAATTGATTTCAGTACCAGAATAGTATGTTAAAATGTTCATGTATGCATTATGAATGAGCTGGGGTTGCCCTACTGACTGACTGACTGGGTAATCCTGCCAAAAGGGCGTTACAGTAGTCTAGTCTGCTTAAGATGATCAAGCATGAACATGTTTTCTGGAGCCAGTTTGAGATATGAATGCTATGAATGAATGAGTTTTGATAAAATGCTGTCCTGGTGATATTGGTTGAGTGACTTCCAAAATTGAGATCAGTATCCAAAATAATGCCAAGGTTTCGGACATGCTCGCTGTATTTCAGAGATCAGTGATGCCAAGAGTGAATAAGTTTACTGTCTTTTAATCCTGAATTTTAGGATCGACAATGACAATCTCAATGTTGTCAGTATTAGAAACAGAAACTTTTTAAAGCTGAATAAATATCACCAATACAGTTTATTAGTTTTAACAGGACTGACTGGGGATTTCCACAGGGTCCGTCAGCGCCACGGTTTAGCTCCGTCCTCTGCTCGGGATCAACTCACACCGGGAGCGTTACAGCAGCGGAGCTCTGGGAGAGAAATCTGCCTTTTAAAATGAAGTTGCACTGTTAATACAGTAATTACGGCAGCCCAATCAAATCTGAACAAGCACCTTTATTCTACCGTAATTACTGTAGTAGCAGCACAACTAAACGGCCCGATTTTGTTAACTTGCTCAAATTTAGTTGATTTGGTAATTTTCTTAGATTTTTGTACTTATGTCATGTGTCAGTAGGCTACGTAGCTAGATGGAGTCTTTATCTGTCTGTTTTATTCATGTTTGTTGCTGAAATACGATCGGGAGGCTACACGGGTTGTTTTATTTTGAAAGACGGCCGGTGGAAAATGGGCTTAAGACAAGAAGAAAGTGAAACGTACAACAGTGTATCATCAGCATATGGATAAATTAACCAGCAGTGACCCAAGGACTGACCCTTGTGGAGCCCCAGAGAAATTTGTGTTTCTGCAAATTTAAAACTACCAATGGAAACATAAAAGCTCCTGTCCTTTAAGTAGCATAAAACCAGTTTAACAGGGCACGTTAAGCTGACTAAATCATACAGCTTTTGAATTAAAATGTCAAACTCAACAGTGTCAAAGGCAGCAGTGAGATCAAGTAACACCAAAATGTAAATTATCTGACTTATAGCTCATCTTCAGGTGATTGACCATTCTCATGCTATGATTTTCTCTGAAACCAGACTGGAATATATATGGTATATATTGTGAATTGAAAGATATTCATCCAAGTTGTTTGTATTGTGATTTCAAGTATTTACAGTAACTCAGAAAAGAGAAAATGGTTTGTAGTTATTAAGTACAGATAGGTTATAGGTTGCTTTTCTTCAACAGAGGTGAGATTACAGCACATTTTAGAGAAGCAGGGAAAATGCCAGTCTGCAGGGAGCTGTTTATAATATTTATTATGTCATTTATAAAGCAATGAAAGACGGTTTTCAACAGTTTGATAGGGATGCAAATAAGAGAACAGATGCAAGACTTCAGGCACTAAATTATCTCTGTGTTTCTGGAGTTAATAGGTGAGAACGTAGACACTGAGCTCATGGCAGTGAATTGGTGTGAGGGTGACAAGGGGCCAGATGTATTGCTACAAGAAATGAATATATTATCTTTATTTGAGTTGAGAGACTTCTTCAAAAGAAAGAAAACAGAAAATTCATCACATTTGGTTGTAGAAAGAAACTCATGAGGGATTAATCAGTTAGTCAATTGAAGAGAATTAGTATGAGGAATTATTCTGATTATTGTTAATCAATTGAGAAATGTAGGACTGTCTGGCAGATTTTATATCTTTGTTATAATAGTAAAGTGCATTTTTATAGATCTCAAAATCAATTTATAATTTGTTTTTTCTCCATTTCCGTTCAGCTCTCCGCCAGATTGATTTTACCATCTGTATTTTTACACTGTTTTTCCGAGCTGATTTTGGTGGTCCACGTATCTTTGGAGTTTTTGGCAGGAGCAATATGATCAATGAGCTGAGACTTTACATTAGAGAAATTGTCTTTATATATATATATTTATATCTTTAGATATATTATAATTGATGTAACATTTGTGAATAAATATTATTATTATTTATCTGTTCAAAAGAGCATGATACATATAAAAGTATGACAGTGGTTGGAAATTGCAACATCTATGAAAGCTGCTATTGCAAAATCGAGTTATTTGGAAAAGGGAGTGTGTGACCCTTCGTATGGGTGGACCCAGTGACATGCCATTTCAAATCAAATAAAATAGATCACAGATCACCAAATTCTTCCAGAAAACAGTGTCTCGGGAGGACATAGACAGTAAGAAGTACAACAGGAGATACAGATACTGCCAAAAAAACAAGATTTGCAGATGAAAATATCATTATATATGACGGCAACCCCTCCACCCTTCCTACTAACCCGAGTACAAGGTTCAAAATTGTCGTTAGCCGCTGATGTTTCAATCGGCACCTTTTTACCATTTTGATCTAGCCAGGTTTCTGTTAGTGTATAGTGTAGCTTTGTTCTGTAACGTTAACCATTATTTGTAGTGTTTAACTTATTTAGGAATGCTATAATCTTGTGAAGCTCACAGTTCAAGTAACTAACGGCGCTTTTCCACTACACAGTTCCAGCACGACTCGACTCGACTAGTTTTTTTTGCGTTTCCACTAGGGATAGTACCTGGTACCTGGTACTTTTTTAGTACCTGCTCTGCTGAGGTTCCAAGCGAGCCGAGCCAATACTCAATGTGACGTCAACAGACTGCCAGCCACTGATTGGTCAGAAGAGTTGTCGCTGGAAGAGTCATGAGCCGTCCCACACAAGAATCAAACCCGCCATTTTTAAATACCAACAACAGCGTTACAGTCACACGTTTCTCTTCTCTTTGCTTTGTGTGTGACAGAAAGCCACATACAGCAGCAAGTACACCATCGCCTCCATGTCCTCCATTGTTTATGTGTTTGTGTCGCGTATAAAACGAAGTCATGGCAGTTTCACAGAGCCGTTGCTATGACGACCCCGCCCACGTTGAGTAGGTACATTTTTGCAATGGAAAAGGTCGTTCCTGGAACCGAGCCGAGTCGAGTCGTGCTGGAACTGTGTAGTGGAAAAGCGCCATAATGTTACGCTACTCCGCTTACCACTACTCTCGAGTTTTTCAGAAATCTCTTTGATTGCTTTCATCTGGCTGTTTCGGTTGGAAAATCGCTGGGATGACACACCATGCAACTATTTCTGTGATTCCCACAGCTGGTCTAGTGAGTTCCTGCTATTACTGGGCATGCACGAGCTGCGTTGCTATAGATACGATACGTGTACTATATCTGCAATGTTGGGATAATTGTCTGTTTGAAAGCATGGCAAACTGTCCAAACTTCGATCAACCACAGACAAACGTGGATTAAACATGTCGAATACGAGCAAACATCTCCAAATATTCCAAACAAGGACAGACAGTGGTGGCGTACCAAACAATAATCTGTGCCTGTGTTTGTTGGAAAAGGTTTGAGCGTTCGGCAATCGCTTCGAGTAAACATCAGGATTCTTGAGAAATCCTTCGTGTTGCGTCTCAGATGACCTAAATCAGACATTACCAAGAATCCAACACTTCCCCCTGGCCCCCCCCTTGGCCCCCGCGGGTGCCAAAGCAACAAGTTCAAACACATCTCAGTTAAGTCATAATGGAATAAAATCACCCTCTGTGTGTGTGTGTGTGTGTGTGTGTGTGTTGCAGATGACCATAAAACACCATTAGAGGCGTTCTTCCATGATGCAACGACAACCTACTGTACAGTAATTAACTTCGGAGAGGGGGTGGGGTTCAAATGCGGCAAAGGGCACCCCCCTCTTGTTTGATAATTTCCTGGCACTTTAACAGAAGGGTAAATGCAACCAGTATGAGATTTCCACTCAAAATTGCCACATGCAGGAGTTTCCTTTTGGCAGGAACATGATGATCCAGCATGCTATCAACATCTTGCTTCAAATTACCATCCCTGGGTAGCAATTAGATTTATTGGATTAGATACCCTGGACCATAAGGGACAGACTGCCTTACAGTACAAACCAAGAAGGTGCTGAAAAATAGCAAAAAGGAGACTGAGTATTTAAAGTCAAATTATTAATATATTACAGCTGCTGTATAGTTTCAATAAACTGTCAACTGTCAAAAAATATTTCTTTACTGACATCACATTATAATGACAGGCTGCACCAACACCAAGAGTCACTGAGTTCCCCCCCGTCCTATATGCAGCTGTAAACATTACTCCCATCATGCCCCACGGTCCTGCCTGTCACGACAACATGTTATCCTATACTCAGTATCACTGTCATTTAGTCCCTTGGGCATTGTATGGCTTCTTCCGCTGGTGCTGGGTGCTGGGAACTCTGCCCCCCCTCCCCCTCCTCCCCTCTGTTCTCCTCTCCCAACACGCCCAGCTCATTAATGAATGATCTGTCATTGCAGGTTCATTGTGGGGCTTGTCGTCCCTTGAGATGACATGTGTAAGAACGACTGCGAGTGTGTGGTGTGTATATATGTAGGCGGATTGCAGATTTATTTAGTCAAACATGTCTTGGTACTGGGCTTAAAAACTTGGCCGGCCTAGTAAGCTTTAAAAAAAAAGAAAAAAAAAAAAGGATAAAACCAAAGAACCACAGTTTTATAGCAGTGTGTGTATAAAATATGTCACAACACTCGTAAATTTTAGAGGACCTGTTTTGTAGATGCTTGAGATACAGCCAAAAAAACAAAAAACATCATCACCCTAAAATCTCAATAATAATACATGATTTTGAAAATTGCCACAAAGCACACATTGGGGGAAAAAGTGACTTATAGAAAGGCACTGGCTGAGAGCTCATGGGGAGAAAAGAAGAAGTATTATCATTGCATGGAGTGAGAAATAGTATCAAGAAGGGTGCTACTAAAAAAAACTAAATTAAAATAAAAAAAAATGTTTATATGAAGCTTTCGATTTGCACACAGGAAGACAAACACACATGGCTTTAATGTAATATGAGATGAGAAATAAGTTGACTATGCAGTTGAAAGAAGCTGATTTTATTACAGGATCACATTATGTCCCCACTCAATAATATACACAACGCCATAAAGAGTACATTACACCTCCTTGTGCAATAAACTGGCTGCTACAATCATAAAACTGGATTTGATTCACTACAAAACACAAAAGACTAAATTAGAACATCCAACCACATCCTTTTTTTTAACCTTCCTGTCGTCCTCCCGGGTCAAATTGACCCCCGTCTGTTTTGACTGTTTTTTCCCCCTCCCTCCCTTCCTTCCTTCCTTCCTTCCTTCCTTCCTTCCTTCCTTCCTTCCTTCCTTCCTTCCTTCCTCTGTCCCTCCCTCCTTTCCTTCCTTCTTCTTCCTCCTTTCCTTCCGTCTTCCTTACACCCTTCCTTTCCTTCCTTCTTTCTTCTTCCCTCCCTTCCTCCTTTCCTTCCATCTTCTTTCCACCCTCCCTCCTTTCCTCCCTTTTCCTCCCTTCTTTCCTCCCTCCTTTCCTTCTTCCCTTCCTTCCTCCTTTCCTTCCTTCTTCCTCCCTCCTTTCCTTCCTTCTTCCCTTTCTCCCCCCCTCCCTTCTTTCCTTCCTTCCTTCCTCCTTTCCTTCCTTTGTCCTTCCTTCCTTTCTCCCTCCCCCCTACCCTCCATCCTTCCTTCTTCCTTTCTTCCTCCTTTCTTCCTCCCTTCATTCCTTGACTCGAGGACAGCAGGAGGGTTAAAATCCTTCAAATATTATCTATGAATTGACCCTTATTAAAAACTCCAGATTCTACAAATATGCAAATACTATATTTATTTCTACTTTAAGGTTAACTTTAAGACTGAATTTAGGGGGAACAAAAGAAAAGATATTCATGTTTCACTTCTTGACAAAGAACTGTATGATCTTAAAGGGATTAGTTTAAAGAATCCATTCATCCCCTTTAAAAGACAGTAGACAGACTTAAAGTAATAGTTGCAGGAGAAAAGAAAAGAAAAGAGAGTGTTAATACTTTATGCTGAACTGTCACCAGCACTGATTTCACTGATTGCCTTAATTACAGACACCTGACGTATTGGTCTGATGGGATGGGTGGGCGGTGTAGAGCAGGACAGCCAATCAGATAAGCTCTTTGTCTCCAAGGATCACATATGTGTCCGTTTACATGTTAAGATTTCACAAGTCTTTTATAAATTACATATTGTATTAATCCATCTGGGGGGAGAAATGTGGGTGTAGTCAGTTTGAATGAGAATGACATCATCAACATGATTGTGACTTAATGTGGCAAATATACAAGCCTTCTTTCTCGTCTGCCTTTTGGCTCTTAAAACGTGTGACAGCATCAGTCATTTTTGAATTTCATTCTGCCGATAGCAATCTGAAGATGTGAGGTTTTGATTGAAATCCAGTTGTACATATATGACTCCAAAATGGCTCCAGATGATTTGGATCACCTAAATATTAAGAGCCTGCAGCTGTGAGTTGGGTGGGTTGGGTTAAATGTATAAATGCAGACTCTCAGAGTTCAGAAATAAGCACAATGGAGACGGTTTGTGAGGCTGAAATGTGAAAGGAAATCAGTCTTCTCTAAAGATGTTGAGTTTTATTAGATACATTTAGGACTTGTGACCATTTCTTCTAATTTTATCACAATTATGTTTATTTAGATGCACATAAATCCTCGAGTCAAAGGAGGAAAGGAAAGGAAGGAAAGGAGGGAGGGAGGAAGGAAGAAAGGAAGGAAGGAAGGAAAAGGAGGGAGGAAGGAAGGAAAGGAGGAAGGGTGGCAGGAAGACGGAAGGAAAGGAGGAAGGAAGAAGGAAGGAAGGGAGGAAGGAAGGAAAGGAGAAAAGGAAAGGAGGAAGGGAGGAAGGAAGACGGAAAGAAGGAAGGGAGGAGGACATAAAGGTTAATGACATAATTTGACTTTTTTCTTCTGAGTCACTAATTCAGTTTATTTGAATATATATGCAATAAATACTGCAGCCAACCAGGAAGTGCTGCTTGAGAAGATGAGTTCCAGTTTAAAACTCAATTTATATCTGATTGTGTCTCAACAATACTGGTTCTGAATGGGGAATACAGCAAAGACAGGAATAATAGCCAAGCATTCTCCCATTCTGACCATTAAAAAAGACATTATAATGAAATTGGTTCAAATTAGTTTAATTCTTGCAATCAGGAGATTGATTTCCTGGACTTGTAAGTAATGTATCCTCTGCAGCCTCTTTTCCCAGTTTGTGCCACACTGTGACACTTGTTCCTGGTCAACAGAATAGCAGAAATTAGATTGTCACTCCCACGTGTGTGTTTGTGATGTGAGCTTTTTGTGCTAGCGTTTGCATTTTCATGTCTCGGCTGCCTTTTAAAACTTGCAGCAGCATTTTGGCAATTGCTTCCTTCTATAGTTTCTTTCTGTAGCTGCTGCGTCTGTCCACCACGGCCTTCACTCAAACACCAGCCAGGAAAAAGCTGCCGTCCTTTTTTTTTGGCTCGAGTCACAATTTAATTCAACTAATGACATTATTTCTGCCTCTGAGAAAAGTTTGTATAATTATATTTCTTTTTTTTTTTTTTTTTTTAAATGCAGCGTGTAACAAAGGAAACGCCACATGGATGTTTTTACATGTTTAACCCTCCTGGTGTCCTCGAGTCAAGGAAGGAAGGGAGGAAGAAGGATGAATGGAAGGAAGGAAGGAGGAAGGAAAGGAGGGAGGAAGAAGGAAGGAAAGGAGGGAGGAAGGAAGAAGGAAAAACAGAGGAAAGAAGGAAGGAAGGTAGGAGGGAGGGAGGAAGGACGGACAGAGGAAAGAAAGAAGGGAAGGAAGGAAGGAAACAAGGAAGGAAGGAAGGAAGGTAATGGGGAGGAAAGAGGGAAGAAGGAAGGACAGAAGGAAGGAAGAAAGGGGGATGGAGGAAGGAAAGAAGGAAGGAAAAAAAGAGAAAAGGAGGGAAGGACGAAGGACAGACAGAAGGAAGGAAGGAAAAGGAAGGAAATGGGGAGGGAGGGAGGAAGGAAGGAAGGAAGGAAGGAAGGAAGGAACAGTCAAAACAGACGGGGTAGCTGATGCTCAGGCTGTTTGCTTTACAGATATTAAAGAATTGAATAAATGGAAACAAAAATGGACAGACCCTCAAAGGGGCTTGATGAAAGAACCCCCCCCCCCGCCCCCTCAAAAAAAAAAAGAATTTTAGTTACACTGTGGAGAAGATAAAACAAAAAGTATTCAATAAGATGCAAGATAAGGCTTTCTTCTTTCTTTTCTCTCTGGTTGTTATGAGGTGAGATTATTCAAAGGCTTTGGGGATTTATAATGTTGTCTTTAGTTTATCTGCTTTATTTATTACTGTACCAGTGAACAGACTCACTCTTTATACTGTAACATGATCTCAGAGGATAAGACATTAACCTTTGTATCGTCCTCCCGGGTCAAATTGACCCGCCTGTTTTGACTCTTCCTTCCTTCCTTCCTTCCGTCCTTCCTTCTTCTGTCCTTCTTTCCTTCCTTCGTCTTTTCCTTTCTCCCTCCCTCATTTCCTTTCTTCTTCCTCCCTTCCTTCCTCCCTCCTTTCCTTCCTTCCTCCTCCCTTCCTTTCTCCCTCCCTCCCTCCTTTCCTTCCTTCTTCCTCCCTTCCTTTCTTCCTCCCTCCTTCCTTCTTTTCCTTCGTTCTCCCTGCCTTCCTTTCTTCTCCCTGCCTTCCTTTCCTTTCTCCCTCCCTCCCTCCTTTCCTTCCTTCTTCCTCCCTTCCTCCCTCCCTCCTTTCCTTCCTCACTCACTGAGAGCATTATATCCTTTAAGAAATGATACTTCTAAAATATAAATGTTTTAAAGAGACACAAACTCCATTGTATTAATATGTTTCAAAGTCTCCTTGAAGAAGAAAACACCCGTTTAATAAGTGCTGAAGGTTTTTCTCTCTCTTTGTAATGTCTTCCTTCTCCCTGCCTTCCTTCCTTTCTCCCTCCCTCCTTTCCTTCCTTCTTCCTCCCTCCCTCCTTTCCTTCCTTCCTTTCTCCCTCCTTTCCTTCCTTCTTCCTCCCTTCCTTTCTTCTTCCCTCCTTCCTTTCCTTCCTTCTCCCTGCCTGCCTGCCTGCCTTCCTTCCTTTCTCCCTCCCTCCTTTCCTTCCTTCTTCCTTGCTCCTTCCCTCCCTTCCTCCCTTCTTCCTCCCTCCTTTCCTTCCTTCTCCCTCCCTCCTTTCATTCCTTGACTTGAGGACAATAGGAGGGTTAACACATAAAAATGGGTTTCACTCACTGAAAGCATTATATCCTTTAAGAAATGATACTTCTAAAATATGAATGTTTTAAAGAGACACAAACTCCATTGTATCAATATGTTTCAAAGTCTCCTTGAAGAAGAAAACACCCCCGTTTAATAAGTGCTGAAGGTTTTTCTCTCTCTTTGTAATGTTGCCTCTTGTTGTCTGGTTGCTTCTCTTCCATCCTTCCTCATATCTTCACTATCTCCCTCTCTGTCCATCCTTTACTTCCTCTTCCTCCATCTATCCTGTTTCTTTTTTTTTTCTTCTTCTTCTTCTTCTTTCGCCCAGTCTCTGTCGTCTCTGTCGTCCCGTCTGGCTCTGCTTCTCTGCTTCTCTGCCTCTCCATCTGTCTCCTTTGAAGATCTATCCCCACTTTTGATTTACTGAGGTATACTAAGTGCATGCAAAGCCCTCTAAGATTAGTGATGCTATCACACTCTCTCCACATCGCTTCAAGGGAGAAATCCCTCCTCAGATTCAGCGGAGGAAGGATCCTTAAAAGAAGACCCCTCTTCAATTTACAGTGCGACAACACACTGCCGTCACAAAGACAAGAGCTTTTTGAAGTGGAAAAATTAAACACAGAGAAATGTCAGCCAATAAAACTGCTTCAGCCAAACAGCTTTTACTTAACGACTTTTAGTTTTTTTTACAGAATAGAGCTAAATTTTGGTTACTTAGATGTTTAAACTTCATCCACAGACATAGAAATGAGCACACAAGCTATTTTTAGCGGCTTGTAGTAAAGGTTGAAAAAGCCAAACATTGAGTTTAGCCCAGAGGTGTCAAACTCATTTTCATTAAAGGGCCACATACAGACCAATTTGATCTCATGTGGGCCGGATCATTAAAAAGATGGAAGGAAAGAAGGAAGAAAGGAAGGAAAGAAGAAGGGAAAGAAGGAAAGACAGGCAAAACGAAGGAGGGAAGAAAGGTAGGAAAGACAGAGAGTGAAGGACGGACAGACAGATGGAAGGAAGGAAGGGAGGAAGGAAGAAATGAAGGAAGTACAGGAGGAAGGAAGGAAGGAAGGAAGGAAGGAAGGAAGGAAGGAAGGAAGGAAGGAAGGAACAAAAAAAAGGAAAAAAGAAAAGATAGGGTGGAAAAAAGAAAGGAAGGAAGGACAGATGGAATTAAGGAAGGAACGAAGAGAGGAAAAAAGGAAGGAAGGAAGGACCGATGGAAGGAAAGAAAAGAACACAGGAAGGAAAGTGGGCCGGATTGGTCCCCTCAGCGGGCCGGTTCTGGCCCGCGGGCCGCATGTTTGACACCCCTGGTTTAGCCCCTATATGAGCACATACAGGTGTTTCCACTTATTTTACCTGATTGAGCTGTTATCTGAATAGCACATGTGACCTCAGGCTATTTCCCAACATAGCTCCGCCCACTTTGTACCTGAGAAGATCTCTAATTAGCCAGAATAATTAAAAACACCTTTCAGGTTGTTCAGGGCGTTTACATTTTAAAGGTCAGTCTATCGTGTGTAAAGGAGTTTTTCCCAGAAGAAGCTCGGGATTGATAATTTAAATGAATGATGGCTGAATTCCAATTTCCTGATATAGTGCATGCTGAACCATTGTTAATTGGTAATATGATTTTTTCTGACTATGACAAGTCAAAAATGTGGCTTCAAACAATAGCATTGAATGTCTCGTTACTGTATGTGATTCAGAGTTGGAGACTATAGGAAACAACATGGACATCTTCACAGGATTCAAAGCTCATTAAAGCGCTAGTAAACAAAAGAGAACTGTACACAACACAAACATGCAACAATTAATCTTAATTAGTCTTTTCAGGCTCTTCAAACCCGTTGACCTACCAGAGCGTCAGTCATTACGCACTCACGCTCTGCTGTTTGAACTTTATTCAAACCCACATAATTATGGTGGTAATCCCAACGTATCTATGGATACCAAACATGTCAGGCTAAATGTTGAGCAATGTTTAAATGTGATTTAATGTATTAGTTGATTTAACTCAGTATAAACATCATATAGCTTTACTAGAGAGCTACAACAAGTTGGTACAGAAGATTTTTTTTTAAAGAATCGCTTTAAAGGAAAATATAAGTAATAAAACTTAATTAAGGGGTCAAATCCTTGTGTGAACTGAACTCGTGACCTCATTCTGACTCTTGTGCTGTGGCCCGTGAAGCTAAGTGCATCTAAATTGTTTCCACATGTCAGCAAGTCACAGCAAAACTTCACATGTGTAATCCTGCTTGGAACAACACGGAGCAACAACCTTGGTGTGAAACTCTGTATTTTTTATCCATGCGAGCTCGACTCCATCAATCAGCGGCAGGCTAACAACAGACCAACCAACAGGAACATATTAAAGCTGGCACCCATATGCCCATGTTGCCACGAACAATCTAAGGCCCCCTGATATGTTTATTGAATTATATATCTTCTCAGCCCTGTTTAGAGTCGCCTTTGTCACCGCGAGCGATCGATACGTTGGCGCTGCCGAGGCTAACAAGGGGCTTCGTCTGCTGTGGCCGGCACTCCCGCCTGTCACCAGATGGTATTTATTACGTGCTTTGTTTTAACATCCATTCAGTATGAGTGGAAATCAATTTTTCATTTGGACCTAATTGTCTCTGTGCACTGGCAGCTCAAGGCTCTACGGCCCTGAGCCGCGGCTCCCCTCGGTGTTACATCGGCCCGGGCCCACCCCGCCCCTCCGCACACACAGCTGTATTTTATACCTAATTACACATGTCTGTGGCCCACGGTGAGGAGTATGAGGCTTAGGGGAATTGCTCCTGCGATGACAGGCCAAGGGGACTCACTGTTGGTATCTCTCTGGTAGGGATTTAGTCATGCTTACACTAACTGTGTGGTACTTGGAAAGAGACTCAGTGACCCAGACTAGCGCTGCCTGTGGTGTTGAATGGCTGTTGAATGCTGGGAGCTTGTGAGGAGCCGCAGAGCTTAATGGTGACATGATGAAACTTCCTGTAGCTGAGTTGGAGTAAGGACAAGGATACTGTATAAGGATTTTTTTTTTGAACCCAGAATGGTTATCAGGACTCAATGAAACCTTCATTCATTCAAACATTATATTGCATCCTGTGTTTTTTTTTTTAAATACAACACATGTTTTATATCTTTCAGAGCCTTTACTTGCTTTGTTTGTTTTACTACATATTTTAAAGTCATGTTAGTCTTACCTTTCCCTGTGAGAATAAACAATTACTACTCCTGTCTGTATCTATCACATCTAGGTTTCTGTGCTTTGTTGGTTGTATTGAAGACAACACATCCACATAGTCACTCAGCAGTAGATAAAATTACCATGAAATCGTTTTATGGTAACAAACTTTGCTCGGTTTCTCCTCTTTTTCACCCGTCGCCATGTAAAGTATCTGATACTAACATTAGTCAGTGTTTATCGGGCCATGATTATTGGCAAGCGTCTGTAACAGTGTTGTGGTTGGTGGTCTCCTTAGCCAATATTTACATCAAGTTTCCATGAAACACAACTTCTGCTTAAGTGGAGATTTTGTAATCTGACTTAACATAAATCCAGCTGATGTAATAGTTCACTGCTGTGACATTTGAATTAAACAAGAGAAACCAAAAACTCTTTGTACACTTGGCAGAGCTTTTCCAGTAATTCATTGTTTTTACAAATCTCATAGAGCGTGTTGCTGTGTTGGCCGTGTCTTCCTAATACAGTGGCAGGTGGAGTAGATGTATGTCTGCGCTGGATCTGTCGTCACTCTCGCCGAGCTTCTGTAAACAATTCCTATTTGGGTGTTGCAGCAACGCAGAACTGCTGAGCACATACAGTAAACTGTGACTAAAAATGGGCTTGTGCAACGTCTACATCTGTATGCACAACTCGTATATGGAACTAAATCCTGCATGTGAACACTTCCAGCTCCTCAGAGTACCTTTTACATGCTTTGATTATCTGTTTCTTTCCCTTTTTTGATTTTAAATGTCTTTTTCTTTTTTTGCATTTTGATTCAATGCAGCTCTTTTTAATGAAAGCTTCTGTTAGTATGGACTCTTCTTCTTGCTTCCCACATTGCTGATAAATCTCTTGTGGCATTTGAATCCCTTGAAGCTGTTAAAGGACTATGTGGCTTTTCAGCCTTTTTTTAACAAAGCAAGCACCTTTTCAAGCGGCTTTGCAAGGCTACGCTCCATTCAGTCTTTTTAAGCACATGGATATGATAAGATTAAAAGAAAATAAAAACAAGTTCAGGCTTTTCTAAAAAATGCAAAAATTTCAAAACAAAAGCAAAACTGTAACGTAAGGTGTGATGTCAAACTTCTGTGGAAGCTTATCTTATCTTTCCTTTCACTCTCCTTCTTACAGCTCATTCCTGATGAATTTCACAGGAAAAGTAAAACAGACCCAAATACACAGCTACTGCACAATCACCCAGGGAAACTGAAACACACTATCTAGCCTGTTACTGGAAACAAAAGCGTGGTTGAATGAGATCAGCAGTTCTTGCTAAGCTTAGGAGGGGGGGATATCTGCCTAACACTCTTTCCTGGATGCCAGAATGACTCGGGCCGCAGCGGCTGATAGGAAGCTGACTCACTGAGTAGCAGATGCTGGCTGGATAGAGTAAGTAATGCAGGGTCAGGGCATTGCTGAGTGTAAATTGTGAAGGGTTTGTTTATGTGCCCGAGAGGCTCAGACCTGGGAGTTGTGATGTGCTGTGGTAGGCCAGATCCATTAGATACACGCAGTTGACTTGTTTAGAGTTTAAAAATTGGACTCCAAGATGTCATACAGCATACACAGAAAATAAAAAAATAATATAAAGTTGATGTATAAAGTTTGTGTCTCAGTTCCGCATCAGTAAGCTCACAACTTCTTGGAGGACAGACAGAAATTGTGAGAATTTTCCAGTTTACGTTATGTGCGGGAGTTAGGAGAGTTCAAAACAGATAAGCTTCTGCTGACACTGAGCAATTAGTTACTCTACTTACTTCACTTTTAAGTTAATTTGATTTCTCTCAAATATTACTTAGGTTTTAGCCAGGCGGGGAGTTCTGGTCCTCTGAAATGAGGCCATTGTTGAAGTAACTTAGAACTGCATTCTATCAAAAGGCCACCAGGGGGTGACCGTTTTGGTGTCAAACGGACTTCCGTCTCTATACAAGTCAATGGAGAATTCACCAACTTCTCACTTGATTTCTAACCTCAGTAAACGTTTTCAAAATGTGTTTATGGTCTCAATCACTAGTTTAAAGCCTTCTTCAATGCAGTATGATGTTCATTTGGGACATTTTGGCCTCCCTGATTTTATATTTGACGATAAAGCAGGGTATGCATTAGGGCGTGGCTACGTCCTGATTGACAGGTTGATTGACCAATGTCCTCGAGATCCAGCCCTCGCAACCATAGCAACCTCCCCGCTCCGCCCATGCCCATATAAGTAGAATCACGGTTTTTATTTTTCCCAGCATGCACCTGAAATTTTCAAGATGGCGCTGCCTAGATTCGAAACTATTGGCTTCCGAGCAGCAGTCCACAAACCAATGGGTGACGTCACGGATGTTACGTCCATTTCTTTTATACAGTCTGTGGTTTTAGCAATACCAGATCTTGCACTCTCTTACCATAAAATATAGTGGGAATACATTAAAACTAGTTTCAGAGACAAGTACATAAAATCTGTGGATTATTGGGAGCAAGTCAGTCTATTCTATCTACTATCACATATAAAACACATAAGTTTTAGAGGAAGTAACTTTTGTCATAATCCTTGAAAAAAAAAAAAAAAAGAAATAAGATCCCAATGGATGTCAATATGTTTATAATGTTGAGAAAGGCAGACTTCACACCAGGTGGAAATGTAAATTTGGATGCAATCTGGATATGAGATGGATATTATTGTCTTCCATCTCCACAAAACCCACCAGTTGGTACAAAAATTGGTTTTGTAGATTACTCTATTTTCAGCTACAAACTGTGTTTAAAGATTGACGCTGAACTAATGGAGACTTTCTAACATAGAGCATTGTACTAGCGGTGTAACCAATAGCATTATGATTTCCCCTTTCATAAAGCATTCAGAAACTTTAGATCATGGGTGTCAAACTCATTTTCATTCAAGGGCCACATAATGTAATTTAATCTCATGTGGGCCGGATCATTAAAAAGATGGAAGGAAGGAAGGAAGGAAGGAGGGAGGAAGGAAAATAAGATAGGAAGGAAGGAAAGAAGGAAGAAAAAGAAGACAGGAAGGAAGGAAAATAAGACAGGAAGGAAGGAAAGAAGGAAGAAGTAGACAGTAAGGAAGGAAGGAAGGAATGAAGGAAGGGAGGAAAATAAGACAGGAAGGAAGGAAAGAAGGAAGAAAAAGAAGACAGCAAGGAAGGAAGGAAGGAAGAAAAAGAAGACAGGAAGAAAGGAAGGAAGGAAAAGAAGACAGGAAGGAAGGAAGGAAGGAAGTAATGAAGGAAGGAAGAAAAAGGAAGGAAGGAAGGAAGGAAGGAAGGAAGGAAAATAAGACAGCAAGGAAGGAAGGAAGGAAGGAAGGAAGAAAAAGAAGACAGGAAGGAAGGAAGGAAAAGAAGATAGGAAGGAAGGAAAGAATGAAGAAAAAGAAGACAGACAGGAAGGAAGGAAGGAAGGAAGGAAGGAAGGAAGGAAGAAAGAGAAAGAAAGAAAGAAAGAAAGAAAGAAAGAAAGGGGGCCGGATCAGACACCTCGGCGGGCCGGATCTGGCCCACGGGCCACATGTTTTACATCCCTGCTTTAGATGTTATTGTAACTAGTCCAGGTTTGCTTTTATAATCATTTAATTTTAATCTAATATTAATCCAAGGTATAAAAAAACAAAAAAACCAACGTTGGTCTCTGGAGTGGAGGAATTACCTGTGCTACTGTGGCTCACATGATGAATGGTTGGAGGAGTTTGCATCAAAGGGGAACTTCACTCCCAGACGCTCCGATGTGAAATCTGATAAATTGCCTCAAGTGATGTCAATTGAGTCGGTGGCAGCGTTTGAAAAAAGGAAATTGGGGGTGTTGAATTAGAAAGAAGGGAGGTTATCAGAGAGAGCTGTAGTCCGCTCCTCATCTTCTACTGAGGCTAGCAGCATCTGAGTCTCCAACTGCACTGCTGGTGACGGGCATTGTGGGTAACTCAGGGACCAAGTTGTGCAAAGGAAGAAAAGGAATAAAAAATGTGTGGAATGAAATGGATGATATCTCTGCTTCTGCTGTGCTGATTTTTTTTCCTTTTTCTTTTTTTCTTCTTTTTTAACAGTTCATCGTAAATCTGACAATGTTATTTAAGTGCAATGCTTAATCAGTGGAGTACTATTTTAAGAGCTTGCAGCATTAACGGCAAATTAAATTAGTTAATTCAATCGTAAATTAAATCAGGAAAACAGATTAGTTTACTAAAATATAATTATATAAAACAAGGAAGATTTGGAATATGAACCCCCTCGAGATCTCCCTAACCCTCCTGTTGTCCTCGAGTCAAGGAAGGAAGGAAGAAGGAAGGAAAGGAGGGAGGAAAGGAAGAGAGGAAGGAAGGTAGGAGGCAGGGAAGGAGGGGAGGAAGGTAGCAAGGAAAGAAGGAGGGAGGGAGGGAGGGACGGAAGGAAAGAAGGACAGAAGGAGGGGAGGGAGGAAGGAAGGAAGGAAGGAAAGAAGGACAGAGGGAAGGGAGGAAGGAAGGAAGGAAAGGAGGACAGAAGGAAGGGAGAAGGAAAGGAAATAAGGAAGGAAGGGAGGAAGGAAAGGAAATAAGGAAGGAAGGAAGGAAGGAAGGAAGGAAGGAAGGAAGGAAGGAAAGAAGGACAGAAGGAAGGGAGGAAGGAAAGGAAATAAGGAAGGAAGGAAAGAAGGACAGAAAGAAGGAAGGAAGGAAGGAAGGGAGGAAGGACAGAGGGAAGGAAGGAGGGAAGGAAGGGAGGTAGGAAAGGAAATAAGGAAGGAAGGAAGGAAGGAAAGAAGGAACAGTCAAAACAGACGACGACACGAAGGTCTGTTTTTGAGACAGTTCCTTAAAAAAAAAAAAACCTCCTCCATCCCGAACTCAACAACCTGTACCTAGATCACATTTTCCCTTAAACGTAATCTCAACCTCACTCCTGCCTTCTGCCAAGTCTCCGTGTTCAATATGGAAGAGCCCCTTTTGCAATTATGTTAACGCAGTCCGGCAATAACCTCCGTTATATGATGTAATGCTCCGCAATATGTTCACTTTCCAATTAACAGTGAATGGGTCTCCTGGTGGCTGCATAAACTAATGTACACGGAGACCAACAGCAGACAGACCTGACAACAGCAACTGTCTGCAACTTACATCAAGGTGTTTTACATACTCTCATATCGCTCACACTTAATTTATTTATACATTTTATTTTATTTTATATTTTATATTTTATTTTTTATTATTTTAGTTTTTTTATTTTTTATTTAACCTTTGTGTCGTCCTCCCGGGTCAAATTGACCCTGTGTGTTTTGGTTGTTCCTTCTTTCCACCCTTACTTCCTTCTCTCTTTCTTTCCTTCCTTCCTTTCCTTCCTCCCTTCCTCTTTTCCTGTCTCTTTCCTTCCTTCCTTCCTTCTTTCCTCCATCCTTCCTTATTTCCTTTCCTCCCTTTCTTCCTTTCTTCCTCCCTTCCTTTCCTTCCTTCTTCCTCCCTTCATCCCTTCCTCCTTCCCTCCTTCCTTCTCTTTATTTCCTTCCTTCCTTCCTTCCTTCCTTCCTTTCCTTCAGCCCTTCCTTTCCTTCATCCCTTCCCTCTTTCCTCTGACCTTCTTTCCTTCCTTGCTCCCTTCCTCTTTTCCTTCCTCCCTTCATTCCTCACCCCCTCCCTTCCTTCCTTCCTTCCTCTTATGTTCACTTTCCAATTAACAGTGAATGGGTCTCCTGGTGGCTGCATAAACTAATGTACATGGAGACCAACAGCAGACAGACCTGACAACAGCAACTGTCTGCAACTTACATCAAGGTGGTTTACATACTCTCATATCGCTCACACTTCATTTATTGATTCATTCAACACTTAGGTATAATAAGAATAAGAATAGAAATACGTTATATTAAAAAAAATGAAATGAAAATGACCATATTTCAGAAAAATGTTTTTTAGTCTAATAACATAAATTGTTATCTCACTTTCTAATGCACGTTTGTTTATTCTTTCCTTCTTTCCTCCTTCCTTCCTTCCTTCCTTCCTTCTTCCTTCTCTCTTATTTTCCTTCATCCCTTCCCTCTTTCCTCTGTCCTTCTTTCCTTCCTTGCTCCCTTCCTCTTTTCCTTTTTCCTTCCTCCCTTCCTTCCTCACCCACTCCCTTCCTTCCTCCCTTCCTCACCCCCTCCTTTCCTTCCTTCTTCCTCCTTTCCTTCCTTCATCCTTCCTTCTTCCTCCCTTCCTTTCTTCATCCCTTCTTTCCTTCCTTCATCCCTCCCTTCTTCACCCCCCCTTTCCTTCCTTCATCCTTCCTTCTTCCTACTTTCTCCCTTCCTTCCTTCATCCCTCCTTTCCTTCCTTCCCCCTACTTTCCAAATACGTTATATAAAAAAAAACATAGGTACTGAAATGAAAATGACTATATTTCAGAAAACAGTTTTTTAGTCTAATAACATAGATTATTGTCTTACTTTCTAATGCAGGTTTAATTATGTTATATTTTGTAGAAATAAAGTAAATTAAATAATTTTAATTTACATTTAAGTGCCAAATATACACAAATATATTCATGCCAAATATCAAATTCAAAAAGAAAAACATTATTTCGCCTTTCCTTTCCAGTAAGCTTGCTTTTAAAAGAGTGGGCTGATTTTTTATTTTTTCATCCCCCCTTTCAAATAAATCTAGACCAAATATATATAACACACTGTGCCACCTTCAGAGTGGGAATCCCAGCAGGTTTTAACACCCATGTGACTCATCCAATGAAACTTTGATATGATTAACTCATCCGTCATGATGTCATGGAGTAGGCCACTGAATTTACACACCTAAAGAGCCGGGGCTCTATAAAAAAATCTCTGGGCCCTCACCATGTTACGCACACACACACAGATACACATACACACACACACACACACACACACACACACACACACACACACACACACACACACACACAGTCATCACAATATTTCACACACAAACAGGCACAAAAATCCCACTTTCGGGGACTGAGGAGAAACACACACACACACACACACACATACACACACACATACATACACACACACAAGCAGCGAGATGATGTCACCCTTGCACACTTAGTTTCCAGTGGCTTTAAATCCACTCCAGGCCAAGTGGAAATGACTGTGAACATGCAGGAGCCTAAGTGGCTTTGTCAAATTGCAGGGAGCAGAGAGCAATATGAGCAGAACAACACTCCAGTCAACAACACATGGCACTCCACAATTATTGCAGTAATGTGCCTGTGAAAAGCCACTAGATATTACCTGCTTATTTCAGTGTCTGGTATGTGATAGATATAGAGGGGGGGGGGGGGGGGGGGGGGGGGGGGGGGGGGGGGGGGGGGGGGGGCGGAGGGGGGGAAAGGGGGGTTGAATGACTGCCAGGCCTCAAAGCAGCCAGCAGTCAGGTAGTGTAAAGGCTCCATACAGTACAAGTAGGGGAATTATATCCTTTATATATGATAAAAAATGTAAGCTGTTTTATGTCATTGTAATTATTTGTTTTCTAAAAAATCCTTTACATGTCATGCCTTTATTTTTTTCAGAAAGTTTAAAGTTGTGTTAAAGCAAAGTTTTAAAGGCACGTAGGCAGTAAAAGTCCACAGAAAGGCAGAAACAGTAGAGTAGGAGGTTCACTCTGAGCGATACATCTACTAAAAAAACAATGATTTGACTTACCCTCAAGGTCTATGATTATATTTAATATATCATACTTGTATTTAAGAAACATGCAGAGGAAAAAAGCTAGAAAGTGAGATGCAAGATACAAAAAGCATATGCATGGGAAAAACACAGAGGTTCAGACAATGCAATGCAATTCTTACTTTGCTGTTCTCCTTCCATACAATATATAACACATGACACAAATATGCATAACAATAATATACCTGAACTGGTTTCCTAATTAGACTGGAGCATTTAACGATTATCAGCCAGCTAGAGATAATGTCCATAGATTAGGTGCACTTGTTTGCAACCAACTGTGTATTAAAAAAAGATATTTAAAGAAAACCAATTTGCAAGAGAATACAACAAATTACATTATGTTATTGACATCAAGAAATATTAATTAAAGCGATGGTTCGGCGTAATTTCGACCTAGCATCATATGCACCATGAGGTCTATCTAATATAAAATAGTGGAGTTAGAGCCATCAGCTGAATGGTTTAGTACAGGCACTAACTAAAATACCTCGTGATCTCGCGAGACACCCGCACAGCACATCTAAAGATCTGTGCGTGATCTCGCGATATTTCGACAATGTTTACAGCATTAGCATTAGCCGCAGAGTAATAGCCATCAGGTAAGTGTTATTTCAATAAACTCCTGGTGTACTTACAAACTTTACAATGCATGGATTTATGAGTAAAGACCTTATTTGTACTACTGTAGAAGTTTGATAACAATCCAGACATTATTAGTGGGGTCATTTACCAGATACACTGGTGGTCCCGTTAGCGCCTGTGCTAAGACATTCAGCTAATAGCTCTAACTCCACTATTTTATATTAGATAGACCTCATGGTGCATATGACGCTAGGTCGAAATTACGCCAAACCATCACTTTAACTTACTGGTAAAACTTTTTTTTTTAATTGTTTAACCAAAACCAAAATCTTTGCCTTATACCTTAAACAGTATCTTTCTTATCTAACACCCACTTCATCCAAAACCCTGGCACATTGAGAGGGAAGAAGACATTGTAAAATCTCTCTAAGAGTCACATTTTCTTGACTATAACAAGGTGAAAGAATACACAGTCAGACTTCCTCTGTAGGAAATGTCTCTCATGAAGCTGTACTCTCTCTGCCTCTGATTTCCTCCACTCTCTCTCTCTTAAAAAATATGGTTGAAATCTTTCCAGTCAAGTCAGTTTGAAGAGTCTCTTATTCAGCAAAGTTTACCTCATTTGAACCGGAGCCGGAGGAGCCGCTTCTGTCAACCGGTCGTTATCCGCCGGGCTCGACAGAGTGATTAGTCAAGTTTATCTTTTTAAAGTCAGTATTAGAGAGTTTGGTTTATTTTGTTTTAATTATTTTACCGTCTGCTTGTTTCACACAATCCTAACATCCAACATCTAACATCCAACTAATCACAACTTTTAAACAAGCTTACTGATCTGGCTTTCTGCTTTGCCAATTCAAACAGTACAAACTGATGGACATGCCTTTATAATATGAGGTAGTATAAAACATTCATTATTTAGTTTGAGGAAATAAATTCTAATATTTTTGAGGAAATACTGGATGAATGAAAAGCCAATAAAATGATGCCAGCTTATCTTTTTCCTATATGCTTTTTTTTCCCAAAGCTAGAGGAGATTTGAAAAACATATGCCTCTCTGTCTTTCTGTCTTTGCCATATTATCCTCATAGACGAGATGATATTACTGAGTGAAACTTGAGTGACTGTCTAATCTCATGGGTTGATTGGAGAAGGAAAAAAAAGGGGGGGTTAAAAGCGTATACCTCCACTTTAACAAAGCACATAAAAAAAAAAAAAAAAAAAAAAGTGGGTCAGACGCAATATGTAATCACGCCACTCAATCCAATGCTGCGCCACGAAGGCTTGATTTAATACATTCTGTTGGTTATTGACAAAATGTAATATGATCATCAGAAAATTCTACATGGTGCAACGTCTGCGAAATCTCATTACTGTCTCGTGTTTCGCTCGGCCTCCCCCTCCTCCCTGCTGGAGCACGGAGGCAAAAGGGTAATGCCAATAAGAATGAGATAAATTGGAAGGCAAAAAAAAAAAAAAAAAAATCTATGCGTCCATTAACCCTGAGAGGGAGGGGTGTGTGTTGTGTGTGTGGGTTTCTTTCTCTATCTCTCTCTCTCTTCTTGTTGGAGTGTGGGTAGTGAGCCAGACTGCAGGGTCATTATCCATATGCTGCCTGAGCTAATTTCTCTCCGCTCACCCAGGCAAGCCTCATTTTCCTAGATGCCCTTTCAAAAAAGGTCTCAACCGCATGACCTCGTGCATGCTGCAGGACATCGCGCTGCCTCCAAACTGTGTCTAATAGGTCAATGTCAAATAAGGCTCTCTCACAGGGGCTGTTTAAGCTGCTTTGTAATTGTTATTACCGTCATTAGATACTGTTGCTTTGACTTATTTCCTAAGTAGTTGTCTTTCAAGCTGAAGCTCAGACGAGAGCGAGAGAGAGTGTCTGTGATGCTTAAAATGTTGAGGTCGCCTTTAGCTATAATCGAAAGAATAAGCTGTGATTCTGAGCTTCATGCTGAACATCTGGGAATGTATAATAACAATATTCTTCTTAAAGAACAGCCTTTTATTCTAAGGCTGCTCAATTAATCAAAATTTGATCGTGATTATGATTTAGGGGCCAAACGATCTCAAAACTAATAAAACCGAGGGGAAACGATTTTTAATAATAATAATAATAATAATAATAATAATAATAATAATAATGAGATAGTGCTCAATAACAGGTTTTATTTTGAAACGCTTAGACAGGAAGCCGCCACAGCTCCATTAGTTTAACAGAAGCTGAAACACACAGCGAAATGTTTTAACTGCAAATAAAAGTGCAGAGTTTCCAGCCTGCGTCAGACAATGCACTTTATTTTGAAAAGCTTAGACAGGAAGCCGCCGCATCTCCGTTAGTTTGACAGAAGCTGAAACACACGGCGAAATGTTTTAACTGTAAATAAAAGTGCAGAGTTTCCAGCCTGCGTCAGACGATGCTGAGTTTACGGACTAATTATTAAAAAACCAGGAAGTGATGTGTGAACTGTCGTCATGGTAACCAGCTCAGCTCTAATATCTCTGCACATTTTCTGCTGTGTGTTGCGTTAAGCGGCAGATAAAAGGCTGCTGCTGGGAGAGAAAATTAATTAAGCCGAATGGACAAGAAATGTTCAATAAAGTTTAAAAAAATCATTTTTAATAATCATGATTTCAATTTTGACCCAAATAATCGTGATTATGATTATTGTCTTCCTTCCTTCCTTCCTCCCTCCTTTCCTCCCCTCTTCCTCCCTTCCTTTCTTCCTTCCCCTCCTTCTTCCTCCCTTCCATCCTCCTCCCCTCTTCCTTTCCCTCCCTTCCTTCCTTCCATCCTCCTCCCTTCTTTCTTTCTTTCCTTCCTTCCTTCCTCCCTCCTTTCCTCCCCTCCTTTCCTTCCTTCCTCCCTTCCTTCTTCCTCCCTTCCATTCTTCCTTCCATCCTCCTCCCTTCTTTCTTTCCTCCCTTCCCTTCCTTCTTTCCCTCCTTTCCTTCCTTCTTCCTTCCTTCCCTTCCTTCTTCCTCCCTTTATTCCTTCCTTCCTTCCCTCCTTTCCTTCCTTCATTCATTGTATTGATCGAGATATGTACTAAAGTAAATATGCCTATACGTGGCAAAGAAGAATTTATATCTAACATTTCTTTCATATCTTTCTTTTTCTTTACATTTTAAACAATGTGGACATTTGATTGACTGTTAATATTTTCTTACCCTTCACATATCAGCACATTCATTCATTCATTCAGTCTAACTTTCTTATCCACAGCTGCTCAAATACTGGAATAAGATTCATTTCCTGGATCAGCAACATAACAAGCAACCGATAGGGAAGGGGTCAAAGGTCAGAGCCACAGCACCCAGACAATAGATGGAACAAACCCTCCGTCTCTGGAATCATTACTTTTCTTATTGATGGAGGATATTGCACGGAGAAAAAAATACAATATCAGATGTGACTGAGCAAATCGTCTTAATCTCTGTCAAATCCCAAATCTATAATTGGCAATAAATTTGTGGGGGTTTTTGACTGGATTGTATACACTTTAGATTATACGTCTAAAGGAATGGTGGTAGACTTCTACATTGGTTCTGTTTTATACACAAATTGCATTATGATATGATCAATTATTATTGATTCCTTCCTTCCTTCTTCCTCCCCCCTCCCTTCCTTCCTTCCTTCCTTCACTCCTTTCCTTCCTCCCTTTTCCCTTCCTCCTTTCTTTCCTTCTTCTTTCCTTCCTTCTTCCTCCCTTCCTTCCATCCTCCTCCCTTCTTTCTTTCCTTCCTTCCATCTTCCTCCCTTCTTTCTTTCCTTCCATTATTCCTCCCTTCTTTCCTTCCTTCCTTCCTTCCTTCATTCCTTCCATCCTCCTCCCTTCTTTCCATTCTTCCATCTTCCTCCCTTCCTTCCTTCCTTCTTCCTCCCTTCCTTCCTTCCTCCCTCCCTCCTTTCCTCCTTTCCTTCCATCCTCCTCCCTTCTTTCTTTCCTTCCTTCATTCCTGTATTCCTTCCTCCCTTCATTCCTTCCTTCCTCCCTCCCTCCCTTCCTCTTTTATTCCTTCCTTCCTTCCCTCCTTTCCTTCCTTCATTCCATACTTCCTTCTCTCCTTTCCTTCCTTCCTTCCTTCCTCCCTTCTTCCTCCCTCCCTCCCTTCCTCCTTTCCTCCCTTCCTTCCCTCCTAGATTATACGTCTAAAGGAATGATGGTAGACTTCCACATTGGTTCTTTTATACACAAATTCAAGAGAATAATCATAAACTTTAATACACAAGTGATTACTACATGACAAAGAAACAAAAACCTAATTATTGCTATTTCAGTATTTCCTTATCACAGTTACCTCACTATAGAAATTATGATTGCAAGTTACCACAAGAAAGTAATTAAACAAACTAAGTATTTGCTATTGCAGCTTCAGCAGTACAAAGTGAGGACTTCTAATTATGATGTCGGGATAATAATAAAATATTATAAAAACACCTTTTAATGTTATTAATACTATGTGATTAACAAAAAATACACATGGCTAAGATAAATTGTACATTATACCTCAACCAGCTCAAATATTGTGCATTGAATGTGGCTGGAAACAGAGCCAGCCCTCAGATATGTAAGCTGCTCACTAAAATGAGAGGAAAAAGCCTGCTAAGCAATGTCCACAGAGTGTCTATTGATATATACGGCTTCTAGCTTTCCAGAGTATGACTCCCCTGACAATGGCAATGAAAGTGGGCCACAGTGAGCAAACAGATCAGCCTATATCAAACATCCCCTCATATATTACAGACATAAAAAGTCATTATCCTCAGTGGAAATCGATAGCCGACGTGGTCAAGATGAAGAGACCCCCGTGTGGTTTTCGGGGTCAGCTTACAAAAGGAACATTGCTGCAAATGATATCATTTTTCTATCATTAACTGGCCCCCAGGTCGATGACCATGTTTAAAGCCGAGGGTATAGCGTTACTTATAATGTCTGGTAATGAATGGTGCGCTGGTCGTGATGTGTCCAACATTGATTGAACATGCGGACTGGCCGGTGCAGGAGTAGGGCTCAATAAGGCTGAGGTTAATACGTCAGTGTTTCCATAGCATAGCCGCAATATCGAGGTATGGACAGGACTCCTATATATGCTGTTGTGCTTTATTTGGAAATCTTATTAAAGGACTGTGTTAGTGTTTGTCCAGACTAGCGGTGTTTGTCTGGAGTCTAGCTGCAGCAGTAGCTTGGGGTTTTCCAACGGAAATCAAAACACCAGTTTCTGTCTTTATTGTGATACTCCGCTGATCCCCAAAGGAAATCTCTAAGTTACTGCAGGAATACAGAAAGATTACCACTACGATACTACAGCTGCTAATACTGTGAAGTTCAGTTAAATACTAACACTAGTAGTACAGAAGCAATACAATTCACTGTGATCCAAAGCAGTTTTGATACAATGCCGTTCACTCCACTGCTCATTTAGTTTGATATTTGATTTCCTTCCTTCCGTCTGTCCTCCCTCCATCCATTTTTCCATCTTGCTCCCTTCCTTCCTTCCTCCTTTCTTTCTTTCCTTCCTTCCTCCCTCCCTTCCTTCCATCTTCCTGCCTTCCTTCCTCCTTTACTTCCTTCCTCCCTTCCATCATTCCATCTTCCTCCCTTCCATCATTCCATCTTTCTCCCTTCCTTCCTTCCTCCCTTTCTTCCTTCCACCTTTCCATCTTCCTCCCTCCCTCCTTTCCTTCCTTCTTCCTCCCTTCCTTCCATCTTCCTCCCTTCCTTCCTCCTTTCCTTCCTTCCATCTTTCCATCTTCCTTCCTCCCTCCCTCCCTCCCTCCCTCCCTTCTTCCTTCCTTCCATCTTTCTCCCTTCCTTCCATCTTCCTCCCTACCTTCCTCCTTTCTTTCCTTCCTTCCTCCATTCCGTCTTCCTTCCTTCCTTCCTTGACTCAAGGACAACAGGAGGGTTACAGACTCAAAACATCCAATGCCCTGAGGTTACATGACTGCGTTGGGTGTATCTAGACATCAGTTTTTCAGTCAGAGAAGGAACATCAATATTTCTCAATGTTTTTCTGACTCTTGCCACACCAACAAAAGTCAACATGGGCAGTGAAGCACTTATTAGCCAAGTAGTTGTTAAGGAGATTGTCATTTTCACTGAAATACCAAGCTATGTGTGCAGAAGTGAAACAGCTTCTCCTTCAACTATACGGAGGTTTGAAGTAGCATTAACCGGCGTCTCCAGCATTACTCGCCTCAGATTGACAGTCTGTGGTGGATACTTTACCATCAGCATCTACTGTACGTTGTTTCTTATCAAGGTTTGTGGTGCTGCCGTCATATTTTATGATACAATTGTGATTTTTTTTTTCCAGACAGGCACTTTTAATCAGTAGATGATTCAAACTGGCACTGGCAAAACTCACACATAAATACTGGACTGGAGGCACAATCAAGAAGCAACATCACATT
This sequence comes from Scomber colias, assembly GCA_021039105.1. Classification (NCBI taxonomy): domain Eukaryota; kingdom Metazoa; phylum Chordata; class Actinopteri; order Scombriformes; family Scombridae; genus Scomber; species Scomber colias. The sequence goes on from JAJDFG010000961.1 coordinate 44,549, forward strand.
TGATTGTAAGGTGTTTCTGACTGATTTCACACACAATTTAAGTTAGATCTTTGACTGTGAAGTGATGAAGTCATGTTGGGGTTTTTTTTTTGCTACATGCTGTACTGCTTTATCTTTATTCCGGTCACCTCTCATCTAAAAGGGTGATGTAAAGGTCTCTTATTTCTCACTTATAAGCAATATACAACCATTTAATACATTCAAATAACACTAAAATATAGTTGTAAGTGTTTACTACTGTACAATATCTGTCAGTCATTTTAACTTCTATGACGACATATTTTATATTATAACAACTGTACTTATTGTGTTATACACCATCGTCCAATTATGAAAGGGGGGGGGGGTTGAATAGAACTACAACACTTTATGTACATATTTATATACAGATTAGATATATTGATAAATAGACATACAGATAGCCAAGGCTGGATTAAGAATTCAGAGACCCTTGGGCCAGACTCTTAGAGGCCCTCATCACACACACACACACACACACACACTTGTATGTGCACCAACACAACAGACAACTAGTTTACTGACTGATAAATTCAACACAAGACTCTCAGCGCATGCAGTGTGTGTATGTGTGTATTATCAAAAATTATTATACACTCAAATATGCAGAAACACTTCAAAGAATAGCAAACAACCTGTTTTTAGAATCTCCACAATATCAAACATCCCAACAACAAATGTTTTCTGAGTCATAAAAAAACGATGCACATTAACAACACACACACATTAGAGTAGCTCCCTTATGCAATGACCTTTCTCCTGGCTTTTCTCCTAGCAAGCTCCTCCACAACAGGTCCAGCTAAAGTCCAGGTCTCTGACAGGTTCAGACTCTATAGCCAGTAATGATAAGGACTTCAGGCTCATTTTTGATTCTCCCCAAATGAGAAAATGAGCTCTCCCCCTCACAGTTTGTCACCGGCAACGTGAGGAACATCCTCAAAGCCACATAAACATTAGGGAAGACTAACTGCTGGCCAAACTTCAATATGGTTTTCAGCATGTTTGAGGGTGACTTGTCTGTTTCAGCCAACATGAAGGACCGGAACTGCAGACACTTAAAACACGCTGTTCCGCCTACGGGACGGATCGGAGGTTGGGAGGTAGCCACAAGTTCTTCTGAATGTTTTAAACATCAACCCTTAAACATATATATTCATGCCGTACATTGTTAGAAAGCTTAGATTGTCCTGATTCATTCAAGACCACTCACGAATTACATGTTTGCGCACAGCCGTTAAAGTATTAGCGGTTAGCTCGGCTAGCCACTCAGCTAAAGTAAGAACAGCTATAATGCTACCTACCTTCAAAGTCTTCCCTTTATCCACAACGATCATCTTATGACTCCGGACTTCCTGTACAGCTCGCCAAGTATCCATTCTTGTGAAATATGAAATCCGTTTCCATAAAATCGAAATACTTTCCTCAATATGTCCACATGTATTTAGTCCAACACGTAACGTAACAGACACGGAACAAACCATAACGGTCCCTGTTACGTCATTTCCGGACCTGCGCGTTCATCCTGTGGGAGACGTGACTGTTTTGTTTACGTCCGTGGGCGGGCCGCCACGAATAAATGAATGTGTGGGAAACACTGGCTTACAAGTATATCATAGTGTATTAGCTCAATAATTAATCTATTAACTCTTTACCCATATAAAGGCAGGAGTTGAAAATGAGAATAATTATTCTTTTTATTTACTTTGATGTGACTAGTTATCTCATTTTCACCGCAGAATACATTTCCACAAAGAATTTAAAAAATATTTTGTATATTTTGGATTTTATGAGTTGTATCTCCTGTTGCATGTTACCTGTTTAAGGGTTAATAGAGTGCTTATAAATGGTAAAATTGGAACATTTAAAGTAAAGTTTTACCAATATTTCTATTACTCCTGCCACTAATATTATAACTGTTAGCGTCACAATGCTAGTATAACTAAAAATACTGTTCCCAGCCTTAGAAATAGGGATAGAAATAGAATGAATGGCAGCAGAATAAGAGCATAATCTGCTCTGTAGTTTGTATGAAATGGGAAATTAAATGTTTTGTTTGATCCTCCTTTGTATGATGAGCTCACAAATGCACTTCACAGTAAATTGACTTTCATTTCTTTTCAATTAAATAAAAATGAAAAAATAGTTTTAAAAATGCTTCACTGTAAAGAGGACTCTTAGTGGCTAATTTAATCCGGCAGTGTACTTTAATGGGTCAGTATAATACCTTTATTTATCTAGAAACATATCGCTTTCAGTTATGATATGGGATACACAATCACGCTGTTCCCATGTGCTTTATAAAGAAAAACACAACTTGAGGCTTCTCTCATTGTGGCTGTGTCAACAACAAAATCATCCTCTGCCTCTCTCTCTCTCACATACACACACACACACACACACACACACACACACACACACACACACAAACAAACACACAAGCCTGTGGCTGGTGCATCGGCTGACACAAGGGCCCATATCCGGCCTGCTTTTTTGACACAATGCCTCCATTGCTTCAGTGGAATCATTCAAAAGGGGAGAGGGGAGTGGGGAATGGGGGGGAATAGGGGGAATGGGGGGGGGACAAGCCAAAAGAATGACTTAGCACCACAAACACAGAGCGACATGCACTCACTGCTCCATTCTCATTCAGTGTGTATCATCCACAAAATCACCAGGAGCGATGCTAAAAGAAAGCATTGGGTCGTGAAGATGTGTTTCATCAAAATTGCATGGTTTCAGCCCCCGTTTTGCCACTTTAGACACTTTTGTTTGGTGTTTGGAGGACATGCTGAGTGTAACCTGCTCAGTCTTGCACAGATGCGAGCACTTGTGTAGCCGCACTAACATCTCATGGGAGTGTATGTGTGTGTGTGTGTGTGTGTGTGTGTTTATATGTGGCAGGGAGGATATTCTGCCCCTCATAGAACAAACACTGGCCTTTTATAAATGGACAAAATGCTGAACCCTGATTTTGGCATGATGATTATCTAATTGTATGATATCAAAAAATCAGCAGTTTCAGTCCGCTAACACCGGCTGTCGCTTTCACACCTGTGGCTCGGTTCGCTTGGTTTGGATAAATTAAAAGACTGATGCATTGTTTCCTTTTACGTCTGGCTCATTTCGTGTTCACGCTGACAAATGAAGCAAGAGGAGTAAACATGAGGTCGTATCAACTCATTCATTGCACAGTTTTTAGCGACTGTCAACCGTGCATAATCAGAGCTACATGGATCGTCGGAGGAAAATCAATTCCTCTGTTAGTCCATCAATTCATAAGTCAATCAATTCAAAGGTTATTCTTCTGACTGACTCCAAGTCACGCTGAACATTATTGTCCATAATGAGCACGTTTATCATCTTTGTTGGTTGCAAAGTGCTCATGAAGAAACAAGGTGGTTGTGAGCGTCATTAGCCAAGAAAGCAACTGGACCTCATCTGTCATGGCTAATGATTGACAGTTTGTACTGTAATATTATTGGAGATGAGGAATAGCTGCTGTGTGGTAACTTCCTCTCACTTTTTAATGGGGGGAGATGTCAAAAAGTAGAGAATACAACACGCTTCTAACTCCTTCTCACTTCATAATGCACCAGGAGAAAATCCCTGCAGTCGTTTGCATACATACAGTACACGTTGCCATGGTTACCTAATAATCTTACATAATAATATGGGAAGATTGTGCTAACCGTGACAGTTAGCAGGATCAGCAGATGACGAGTTAATAATGTCACACGTCTACTATTACACAATCCTGTGGCTGGTCCACCAACAAACTGCACCAGATTTGGCTTGGAAGAGGATCAAAAACCACATCAGGTGGTCTTTTGTTTTGTCTGTAAACCAGAATTTGAATGACGGAGGTCAACACCAGCCTAAATGAACTGAGCCAAATTGGAAACACACCAGAATTAGTTTGAAGTGGCCCAAAACACTATGCAGCTATTTTTCTCTCATGCTGCCGTTCTTGTTTAACACACACACACACACACACACACACACACACACACACACACACACATTACTACTACAAAGAATCCATTTAACTGTCTTGTGTCACACACACAGATTGTTTTGTCTATATGTGTCATCCAGTTCAGAGGGTGCATTCTTACAGGAAGACACAGCGAGGCTTCACACAGCAGCCCTGTGCCGCCCCCCCAGCCCCCCTGCCTCCTTCTCCCTTCACACATCCTCCTTTACTCCTCATCCTGCTCGCTCGTCCTCCCTTACTCAACACCCCCTCCTTTTCGTCCTTTCCTCTGCAATTGTTCCCTCTTCTGCTCCTTATACTCCTGGGGCCAGACAGCTTAATTTAAACTTGGCAACAGTTTCTTATAATTGCAAATTTTTATTTTGTTTGCATCCTTCTGGTGGCAGAGGGCTCATAGCTGTCACTTAGTTCACTGCTGCCTCCAGCCGTGCAGGCTTGCAAGGGGTTAACAGGTCAGTAATGAATTTTGGCACAAAGCTATTTAAAGCTTTTAAAGTCAGTAGTAAAATTTTAAAATCAATACAAAAACCTAACAGGGAGCCAGGGCAAGGTGGCTATAGCAGGAAGGGTTTATGTTCACGTCTCTTGACCTTAGTAATAATTTGTGCAGCAGCGCTCTGCACCAGCCGGAGCCGAAAGGACTAAACCTGAATCATTCCAGAGGAGAGTATATTACAGTGGTGCCATAGGAGAAACATTAAGCGTGTTTCAACAATTGTTTTTATGTAGATTTCAAATTTGCCCAAAAGTTGGGACACAAAACAAAATGCAAACACATGCAAAATGGATTTGAAGTAGACTTGAAGCGTAAAAATATGCATACTGCGAATGTGAAATGTGAGCCGTTACTCGCCCTGTTTAGGCTGCTGGATTGATTAAAATAGAAGCGTATCTGTTCAGGTGCATGTGGGAGGGACAACTGAAAAATGCAGCTTAAACACCACCTGTGTATCCTAGCCTTGGCACCTTTTGTCTGTGTACACTGCAAAGATTTCAATATTTATCCTCGGAGAACTATAAATTCCAGCTTTTATATGGGGAGCGGAAATAGAATGGCATTATGGATCAATGGTGTTTGAATAATTGTATAATCTTGAAGTATCCTCTTCACATAGCAGCAGTGGATGGAAACATGCTTTAATACACTATTTATTTTTTCCAAAGATATCAGAAATGCGCATAACACTTGTGCCAATTTTCAACATGACCAAATAAATGCATGTCCACGCATGTTTTTCATGTAGGCTATGATTTACTCCTCCAAACATTTGCATCGCAGCGCAATTTTACATGTCAGTTCGTCGGTGAGAGCAGTTGGAAGTTTATTTTCAGAGCAAGTGATGATTTTTAGATCTAATTTCACCACATAGCCTGTCACATTCTGACATAAACCAGCAGAGAAATTTAAATGACTTCCATTTTCTATCTTGGAACACATCTGACACATGACACAAGCATTTCATTCACGCCTCAGAGCTCCCATCCACATTACATCCTTTTGTCAGAGAAACAGTCAGACTGTGCAGCTATTGTAGCCCCCCCACACACACCCCCACCCCACTCTCTTCCCCACAAGGGCCTGCACAATATCAGGCAGTGCTTGCAGAAAAATGCCCCCAACGTCCTAAATGAAATCATTCTTTCGTCTTCAGTCTGTGATCCAGTTAACGACCCACCTCTGCCAGGAAAGGACAGAGATAAGATACACAGAGAGGAAGAGAAAAAGGGGAGAAAATCCTTAGTTGCCCTTCGCCTTTCCTCATACTGCCAAAGACCCCCACCCCCCACTCTAAAGATTTCCAAGCTATGTTGTGAGTCAGTAACAATCAGAACATTCACAAATGTGGCTGTGCTGCCATTTCTTTCCACAAAGATCTATGATTTGCCAAGTGCACCCTCTGAGAGCTACCAGCAGCCGAGCCAAAAAATCCTCCCCGCCGCCCCCCCCTCCCTCCCCAAGCAATGAGAACACCCCCGGATTGCTGAGAAATTGCCCCTGCCGCGTCCCCTTCAAATGCGTGTGAATTCCAAATAATGTTCTGTAGCCAAATAGCAGTTGGCACGGAGCCGGGGTAAAGGGCTTGAGAGGCGCTCGCTCCCACGGAGAGCAGGGAAGGAAGGAGATAGTAAGGAGGACGATATGAAGAGGATGAGAAGTCTGGTTTTTTTCTCCAAATGTGCAACTTTAAGCTATTTATATAAGTTTAAATACACTCGACACATCAGCCTTAATCAGGTAGTGTAGTGATTTTCATTCTACTCATCTGCAACCATGTAGATTATGTCTGAAAAGCATTTTAACATGCCCTCCCTTCACTTCCCCTTGGAATTTAGTAATACTTCACACATGTCTCGATTGGACGCTCGCAGTGCTAGACAAACAAGATCCAAAGACGAAACTGAGGAATAAATGGAAATTGAATGCATCTGATGTTAAGCACGCTGAATAATTAACAATTATGAATAATGATTAAAAATACAGCAATAATTCAATATAATGCAGCTGCAGCTAAGTGGATTTCATGAACAAGTCCAGAAGCAGCTGCAGTCCTCCGTCGCTGGATTTGTTAGCCACAGTGCTGCTATGTTTGGCATGTCAACTAACTAATTTAGGCTTAATTTCCATTTATCTGAGAGTAACCATGTTAGAATGAAACATGAATGCTTCAAAGAGTGATTTCAGCTTTGGGGCCAGGTCACACCAGTATTTTAAATCAGTCCGACTGTATAGGTTCAAAAAAACAGCCGAAATAATATCGCACAGCTACATTTATGCCACCTAGTGGTCATTGTAATTATAGCCTGAAAGTGACGCAGTTCTGGACTTGAGATGAGTTCACTTTATTTGGAGGAGGCAGATTGGGTGGATGGCTAGATAGATAAAGAGCAAAAAGTGCATCATTACATTTTCCAAAACACAGTCTGGATTTTTTTATGTGAAATCGTAACATCATAGTGTTTACTGTTGCCAAGATGCTGAAAGTTGCGTAACTCTAAAGAAGTATAAACTATGTCTCATCATGTTCTCTATTGTATTGAAACTATCTCCCCATTGTCCTCTGATGCCAAGGTAAGCAGTTATTGTTTTATGACGTACCGGGATGCCTAGTTAAGTGCTATGTTTTACCCATAAATCACCTGAGCTGGCATGTGTTTGACAGCCACCTGAGTCATGATGCCATGTCTGAGTTGAATGAGAAGTGTTTGTGCAGGTTACAGAGTGAAACCACTTACCTAAGAAAGTTGTATTTTGGGTCTGTCAACGGGTTGTCTATGGATAGCTTACCTGGATTGCTGTCTCCCTTCATCATTCCCTTTTCTTCTCCTGATATAAAGTTCTCTATAACAGCATATTGCTTTTGGGCTCGTGGGCTAACACACTCAGTTGGATCCATTCTGGGAGCAATCTCGTGGTCACTGTGGCTGGGATTCCCTATAGCAGCATATTGCTTGCAGTTTCATGAGATAACGCGCTTGGTGCTGAGTGCAGACAGTTTAGTCTGCTAACAGTAGGTGTGACTCTCCAGTCAAGCTGGCATATCTCTGCCTCTGATGCAAATAAATCCAAATAGGTTAGACACTGGTAAGGGCAACCAGGGCTCTGGGTGTAAACTTCCCTGAAGTCCTTATGGCACCCACCTCTCAGTCTAGGGAGGTTGTGGAGGATCAGCCCGGGTAGTGTTGGTGCCCCTCTTGTCTGACTGCAAAGGCTTGGTCTTCAAACAATTAGATTCGCCTGCATCTACACACAAGTGGTCTGCATCATATCAGCAGGTTGCCCACGGGTCGTTCCCTCCAATGGATCCGACCTCTCTGCTGATTTCTCCCCTCAGCTCCTTTTTTGGCAATGCCACCTTAGCAGGAATTTCAGGATTATGGATAGCCTGCTTGCTAAGCTGCACAGAGCCACGGCTGTACAGACCCATTTGGCTAATACTTTACCTTTGTGACCTGCCCCGACAGCTGCAGGAAAGTTATGGCGTTATTGGTGAGCTTCAAACGGTTTCCTCAGGTTTCTCTTCTGTTATGAAGGATCAAACAGAGGTTGCAGGCAGAGCCTTGGCATCATTTTGGGTTGTTAAATATCACCTTATGGCTGTCCCAGTCCCAGCTCCAGCTCCAGCAAGGGCATGGGGACTTTCCAGTGCAACCTTTGGCTATGTTCGGGCAAGATACGACAAAGTTGCTGCAGCAGACAGCGAAATGTCGCCACTATGCACAAGAGGTTTCAGGTGGCCTTTCTGGGTGCACCAGGGACTCAAGGCGGCAGCAGCCAGGTAATCATCTCAGTCCAAACTCTCACAAATCTACCGTAGCTAATGTAGCAGCTAGCCCCTCCTTCGGGAAGCAGGTGCTAGGTGTGACTCATTGATAGATTGGGCTGATCTGAGCAGACATTCCTGAATGGTTATGGGTCAGTCTTGCGTCTTGTGGACTTACCCGAGTAGCTACTGTGCCTCTTGTGGGGCCTTGACCTGGTTGTGTACATTTGAGTTAATTCATTTGTCACATATTTTGTGTTTGTGGGCTGTCTAAACAATTCCCCCGTACAGATGAAATATGTAACAGATTGGAGAGAGAGACTCGATATGGTAAAGAATGTCTGACTACAATGTAATTTTGATTTTCTGAGTGATGAGTGATTAGACTGTCTCAGCTTTCATGTCGCTCGGAGACACATTTCAATCAAACTGCCAGTGATCTCATGCCAGCACAGGTGCTTTATAAGTAAACTGTGGGGCATGATCGGGCAAGTTGGTATATCTAAAAGTAATACCCACATACATATGAAATATCCAGTTTCTTCACTCAGAGAACCAAAGCTATACTGTAACTATACAATCTTTCCCCTAACTCTAATCAAGTGGTCTTTGTGCCTAAACCAAACCAGACATTAACCACAGCCTTGTCACACCATAAAACATCATTATTTTGTTATGCATTTGCTACTATGGCTCCGAGATGGCATAAATGTTACTATGAGTCATTTTTTTTGCAGGGTGAATATTGTCATTTAATTATGAGGTTGAGTTGCTTCTGAATGAATGAATGAACTCTATTTATATAACACATTTCATGCACAGAATTCAGCTTTACAAGTGTTTTACAATTCAGCAGCAAAAAGCAGAACACACCAAACACCAAAAATCGTGTTTAAAACCATTCACATACACAAGGAGAAAAGGAGAAAATGAGTGTTTTTTATTGCTAAGATTTACACAGTTACACAGTCATTAAATAGAAATGAGAGACAATCATAAAATATTAAAACAGACTAGTTACTAGTTATAGTCTATATTAAAAAGATACATTTTGAGTTGTCATTTTAAATTGTCCACTGAGTCAGCAAGTCTAATATTTAAAAGCAGACTGTTCCACATTTTTGGGGTGTATTGGTTCAAAGCAGGATCCCCGAAGGCTTTGTGGCAATCTTGGGAACAGTTATAAGAACAGCTGCGGAGGATCTTAGAGGGTGTGGAGCATCATAAAAATGATACGGATACTATGATATAAGAAGCGGGCGAGGCTATTCAATGTCTTAAAAACTAAGATAAAGACTTCAAAATTAATTCTGGGAGATACAGAGTAGCCAGTGTACAGTAGGTTGTGTAAAACAGGAGTTGATCTCTCTCTTAAAATCAATTCATTTTAAATAGAATTACAGAGAGCAGTGGGTTTTCTTGCTGTGTGAATCTTTCCCACCAACTTTAGTGTATTTTGACACATGGATTTGAACGATTTACCAAAGGCACGCTATCTTGACAGTGCTGACCTTTGAGGGAACAGAGAGCCAGAGAGTCCAAAACTGAGAAGCTATCATAACTTATTAGCTGTTTTGTTCCATCCACTTACTCAACGTCCTCTGTCAGTATGAATTGTTCCACTAAATTATTTCTTTTTAGACATTTAAGCAACATGTGTGGATGTAGGCTACTGTCCTGTTAGCAACTGAGCTATTAAGTTACAGTTTCCTAGCTTACTCACATTTATTAACCCTCCTGTTGTCCTCGAGTCAAGGAAGGAAGGGAGGAAGAAGGATGAATGGAAGGGATGAAGGAAGGAGGGGAGGAAGAAGGAAGGAAGGTAGGAAGAAGGAAGGAGGGAGGGAGGAAACAAGGAAGGAGGGAGGAAGAAGGAAGGAAAGAAGGTCCACGAGTCAAGGAAAGAAGGAAGGAAGAAGGAAGGAAGCGAGGAAGACGGAAGGAAAGAAGGTCCACGAGTCAAGGAAGAAAGGGAGGAAGAAGGAAGGAAGGAGGGAGGAAGGAAGAAGGAAGGAAGGGAGGAAACAAGGAAGGAGGATGGGAGAAAGGAAGGAAGGATGAAGGAAAGGAAGGAAGGAAGGAAGGAGGGAAGGAAACAAGGAGGGAGGAAGGAGGGAAGGAAAGAAGGAGGGAGGGAGGAACAGTCAAAACAGACGGGGTCAATTTGACCCGGGAGGACGACACGAAGGTTAAGTTAGCTTTGACAGCTATTGTGGCTAGCATGTTCCTGGCTGGCTAGCTAGCTTGCTAAAATAATTCACACCTAACCTTGTAAGTAGTCTCTGTACACCACCAAGCTAGCAACACAAAGAAATGCAAATGGATTTCTTCTTTACCATTTTCCCATGTGGCCGAACCTTTAACCTCATTAGTGACTTTTTTTTTTTTGTCACACTACCACTTTACATGCTTACAATTCCTACCTCGTCTAGAACAGGGGTGTCAAACTCATTTTTGTTCAAGGGCCACATACAGCCAAATTTCATCTCATGTGGGCTGGATCATTAAAAAGATGGAAGGGAGGAAGGAAGGAAACAAGGATGGAAAGAAGGGAAAAGTGATAGGAAGGAAAGAAAGGAGGGAAGGAAAGACAAAAGGAAGGAAGGAAGGAAAAAGTGATAGGAAGGAAAGACAAAAGGCAGGAAGGGAGGGAGGGAGGGAGGAAGGCAGGAAGGAAAAAGTGATAGGAAGGAAAGACAAAAGGCAGGAAGGGAGGGACGGAGGGAGGGAGGAAGGAAGGAAGGAAAAAGTGATAGGAAGGAAAGACAAAAGGCAGGAAGGGAGGGAGGGAGGAAGGAAGGAAAGAAGGAAGGATGGAAGGAAGGAAAAGGGATTAAGGAAGAAAGGAAAAGAAGACAAGAAAGGAAGGAAGCACGGAAGGAAGGAAGGACGGAGGGAAGGAAAGAAGACAAAGAAGGAAGGAAAGGAGGGAGGGAGGAAGGAAGGAAAGGAAGAAAAGAAAAGACAATTAAGGAAAGATTGAAGGAAGGAAGGACGGAGGGAAGGAAACAAAGAAGGAAAGAAGTAAGAAAGGGAGAAAGGAAAGAAGGACAGATGACAGGAGGGAAAGTGGGCCGGATTGAACCTTTTCAGACTTGTAGATATATATATATAGATGTGTCATTGTTGGCTTTGTGGTGTGCAGGCCTCCACATTCAAAGGAAAATTACAGAGTGTAAACATCATCTACTGTAGGAAGCCTTTATTGGTCTTAGCCTCACATCAGTAAAATACCATAATGCATTATGCAGAGGAAGTATTTAGGAATCATTTTGTGTTCTGGGTACGACTCTTTGAACGCCTGAAGGAGTAAAGAGAACATCACATAATATACTGAGAGCTGCAGGGAGTCCCTTTAGGAGAAGTGTGAATGTTGTGCGCTATAGGGAAGCAGTGCAACTATAGGGTACAGGCACAAAAACAAAACTTTAATCCAAACTGTCTCTTAATATTAAGATACAGAAATCTTCCTCGAGACGGCTGGTCTCACCAACATCAGACATGTTTTTTCCGTTTGGTTTCCTCTGGTTTAAGGCGTGCTGTCTTCAATATGCTGATGCAATGTTACAGGATGCCAATGCACAAAATACAACAACAAAAAAAACTCTGTATTGTTTTGCACTAACTACGACTGAAATATACTTGTTTTCAACCCTGGCTAGTGTCTGTAGTCAGTGTCTTTTTCAGGCTTCAGCAATAAAGGATGGCAGTCTCTATGTAGCCTGAAAGGTGAAATCCAGGGCAAAGAAAGTCTGCCAAACACACACTGCACTACTCGCTACTGCTTTCTTGTTTTAAGTGCACGGCTATGATTGATACTGACTGGGATATTATACCATATTAACATTTTTATCAACTCTGATTGTCTCTCAATAGGACGGACAGTAAAAGGCTACTGTTTTAGAATCCATATGAAACTAGTATGAAACCTGTTGTCCTTGGGTCAAGGAAGGAATGGAGGGAGGAAGAAGGAAGGGGGGAAGGAAGGAAGGTAGGAAGGAAGGGGGGAAGGAAGGAAGGTAGGAAGGAAGGAAGGAAGGAAGGGAGGGAGGAAGAAGTAAGGAAAGGAAGGAAGGGAGGAAGGAAGGGAGGAAAGGAGGGAGGAAGGAAGGGAGGGAGGGAGGGAGGGAGAGAGGAAGGAAGGAAGGAAAGGAGGGAGGAAGGAAGGAAGGAAGGAAGGAAGGAAGGAAAGAAAGGAGGGAGGGAGGAAGGAAGGGAGGACGGAGGAAAGAAGTATGGAAGGAGGGAGGGAGAAAGGAAACGAGGAAGGAAGGAAAGAAGGACAGAGGAAAGAAGGAAGGGAGACAGGAAGGAAGGAAGGAGGAAAGAAGTAAGGAAGAAGGGAGGGAGAAAGGAAACGAGGAAGGAAGGAAAGAAGGACAGAGGAAAGAAGGAAGGGAGAAAGGTAGGGGTTGGAAAGAAAGAAGGAGGGAGGGAAGGATGGAAGGAAAGAAGGAACAGTCAAAACAGATGGGGTCAATTTGACCCGGGAGGACGACACAAAGGTTAATGTATAAATGCAACTTCAGATTTAAGACTCGAACAAACAAACAAACAAACACACATATTCTGCTTTGGTTTCATATTTCAGTGAATTATAATTTAATTCAGAACATTTTTATAGTTTGGAATGGTCTCCCTCCTTAAAGGCAATTAGCTAAAATGAAATGTGCAATGTGCATGAAACAAGATACAAACGCTTTGGGAATTCAATGAACATGCTGTAATAAACCACCCATTGTATGCTTTATTCTTGAAGGCTGGGGGGGGGCTGGGGGGGGGGGTGGGGGGGTGGAGGGGGGGGTGGAGGGGGGGAGGGGACTGTGCTGCTGCCACAAAAAGTTCCAATGTGCCCCTATAACTCATGTGATGTGTGGAAACTGTTTAAAAACCCTGCAAGCCACAGTTGCACGGGCGATAAGAAAATATTAATTTGATAGATTATCTCGGTGCATAATGCCACATCTCGCTAGAACCATAAAAAGGTTGGAAAATTACAGCCCGACCTATTAATGCAATTGAACAGACAAGCTGGGAAAAGTGTCTGAGTGTGTGTGATTGTGTGTGTGTGTGTGTGTAGCATTGTGTTTGTGTGTTACTGAGGTCAAAAGTAAAACAGTAAGTGGATTAATCATTGTCACCTGCATTGGGGCGGCGCTGTGATTTGGATGCTAAGTACAATCCTCCAGCCATAGATCTTTTTAGTAGAAGCCGCTTTGGAAAGACCACACAAACTCCACTTATGACAAATAGGACTCATACATTAACTGTAATTTTATGCAGTGTCAAGCTACGAGAAACCAGGCTTTTTTTTTTTTTTAGAAGCTCGGCAGGGGGGTTGGGGGGGGGGGCGGACAAATTACTCATAGATCTTTGGAGCTGTTAAAGAGAGAGGGGTTTGCTTTATTTTATGCCTCAGCACAATTTCAATGTCTTTTCTCTCTTTCCAAGGAGAAAGATATTTTACGCCTCACAAATTTCTCAGACTTAGAAATTGCTTGTTTATTCATCAGAGTGATGCGAGGGGGAAAACAGTCAACATTGAAGGAAGCATTTTAATGGTTTTGTTGGTTAACATTGTGCAAGAAAGAAAGTAGAGAAGTATTCCCTAAAAAAATCTGTTTCTTATATTTGCACTGAACAAAAACATTTTGATCCGTTGTGGGATCATCATTAAGTCAAACCATGAGTGTATATATCTGCTTAATTTTCCAGTTGGTTTGCATCTAACCATCTTTAAACTGGGAAGCAGCAACTAGCCTGACTTACTGTATCCTTTTAAATCACTCAACAAGTCTTTATTTGTTTTAACATTTCAACATTTGCAACTAATAAATGAAAAAAAGGCTAAAATAACCACAACTCAAAGATGTCTAACCCTTTATTGGGCAAATAATTATATTTGGTAACTTCTGTAAATATCCCAAAATATCCTTTCTTCCTTTCCTTCCTTCCTTCCTTTCCTTCCTCCCTGCCTTCTTTCTCCCCTTCCTTATTTCCTTCCTCCTTCTCTCCTCCCTTCCTTATTTCCTTCCTCCTTCTCTCCTCCCTTCCTTCTTTCCTTCCTTCCTTCCTTTCCTTTCTTCCATCTGTCCTTCCTCCCTCCCTCCTTCTCTCCTCC
>JAJDFG010000962.1:0-58704 GCA_021039105.1 Scomber colias
TACTATCAGTGTAACACTGTGTGAAATAAAGAGATGATAGATCTCCCTACCAGCATCAATCTGTTTCTGTGTGTTATTGTCCACTATTATTAATATTAATAATAATCTCTCTGCTATCAATAATAAATCTCTTTAAAAAGAGACCGTTCAAAACGTTTGTTCCCTTTTCATGAACATTTAGTTTCTATAATGTCAATTATTTGTGTCCTTGGTAAAAGTGTTCTGATCATTTTGTTGATCTGTGAAAATATTTATTAGTCTCAAGCTTTGTGTTTGTTGTTTTGAACTTCCTGTCCAGTGTAGACAATCAATCAATCAGTAATTTAGGGTAGGTAAAAACAGAGATAGAGTTAACCTCTTAACGCACGCTGTTCCATCTACGGGACGGGACGGATGTTAGGAGGTAGCGACACGTTCTTCTGAATGTTTTAAACAACAACCCTTAAACATATATATTCATGCCGTACATTGTTAGAAAGCTTAGATTCTCCTGATTCATTCAAGACCACTCACGACTTATATGGTTGCTCACAGCTGTAATAGTATTAGCGGTTAACTCGGCTAGCCACTCAGCTAAAGTAAGCTAACAGCTATAATGCTACATACCTTCAAAGTCTTCCCTTTATCCACAACGATCATCTTATGACTCAGGACTTTCTGTACAGCTCGCCAAGTATCCATTCTCCTGAAATATGAAATCCGTTTCCATAAAACCGGAATACTTTCCTCAATATGTCAACATGTATTTAGTCCAACACGGAACGTAATAACACAAATAACAAACCATATGCGGTCCGTTTACGTCATTTCCTGACCTGCACGTCCATCTCAGAGTACACGTGACCATAGACATATATATGTCTATGCACATGACTAGATGTTTACGACCGTGAGCCTCTCCTGCTTCTGATGACACCACACACAAGCCAATCGGTGCTTAGGATTAGGCAGTACATGTCTCCAAAGCCCCCCCCAACCCTGAGAGGTCCCTGAATGTCTGTACACATGTCTTTATAAAGGCAAACCTATGGGCGAGTAAACAACCCCATCATTGTAACCTCTGCCATTCTTTGTCAGTAAGTCACAGAATCACACAGACACTTTTACAAGAATCCTGAGAGTGTTTCCTTTCCAATGATACCAGACACATCTCTGAGTCTCAAACTATGTGGGATCTGTGCTGCTCACAACTTGAACATGTCGTTTAGGCTAACAGCATAAAAAACAGGGGCGTGTGTTAAGTGGTTATGGTAAAAACAGAGCAGAGAGGAAGTTGAGCCCACCTGACTCTAACACTGTTTAATATTTACTGAGACAATAAAACAAGCTGATCAACTCTATCAGTCATGAGCTTTACAGTCTATATGTGATCTTAACCTCCGGCTCAGGGTCCTGCTCCTAAATGACTCAACATGAATCTAGTATATCTCTGTAACTACAAGGTCTATATGAATAATACTGGCATCATAATAAAGGGAACACTAGTGAGATACCTGTAGAGGTGAAAGCATCAGTATATAACCAGTACAACCAGTATATAACCAGTTTAACCTCTTCCTCCCTCGTATATGTTACTGGGTCAGACTAAATGAAGATTGAACACAGCATAAATTAAACTTTTAATGTAAACTTTTAAAGTGAATAACACCTTCTGATTTAAACTGCTGCAGCCAATAAACCTGTTGAGACTGTAGCATAACATCTGAACATGATCTGTGCCAAGTTTCATGTTAATAAAGTAAAGCTCTGCAAAGTTAGAGAGAGTTTAGTAGAGATAGATTTAGGCGCTCTGTGTTGGCGTCAACTGATCCAAGCAGTATCTTCAGGAAGAGGATCAATATCTCGCCAACCGATTGGTCAATATGGACCAATCACACCTCTCATGAAAGTTCACACCCTCAAGAAAGTAAAAAGTAGGTTAAATCTGTCGCAGTAGCACCATTCAACCACTAGATGGAGACAAAGACCATCTGTCGCAGTAGCACCGTTCAACCACTAGATGGAGACAAAGAACATCTGTCGCAGTAGCACCGTTCAACCACTAGATGGAGACAAAGACCATCTGTCGCAGTAGCACCGTTCAACCACTAGATGGAGACAAAGAACGCGTGTTGCCATGTAAATAAAAGGAAACTGGCTTGAATGGACTCTAAATGATCCAGAGACGTTGGAGCAGCTGCTACTGGGAATATTATACGACCAGACAATATTTATAATATTAATAGTTATAATATATAATAGTTATAATATTAATAGTTATGATATTAAAAGTTGTAATATATAATAGTTATAATGATAATAGTTATAATATAAACATCTATATGTGTGTAGATGGGGAAGGGTTAGGGTTAGGGTTAACTAATAACTAATTATAAAGTCAGTGAATGTTTTAAAGTGTAAAATATAAAAGGAGACGTTACATATCTCTAACATGTTTATATTCTGTATGAATCTGATCATCAGCTGATTTATTAATGCTGGAATCTTTTTAACTCTTTAATAACATCCAGAGTCTCTGATAATAAATGATGTCATTAAATTAATATCATGAGGTTTATTTTATCATCTTCAAACTAAAAGCTTTCAATGAATTCAGGATTCATCATGAAAGAAGCTTAAAGTATGAATGATCAATATAAACATGGATCTGAGCTGAACTATGACGTCATGTGTGAAACATGGAGGGCAGGTATGAAGATGACGTCACTCTGAGATATGTATATTATATCGCCATGGTGATATGAGACTAGATATCATGTTGTGATCTATCAGAGGAGTTTTATTCATTATTTCCAACATTACTGATGATTATTAAACTTCTCATTGTGTAAATATTAAAGCACCAACAGTCTGAATACTGTGACGTCACATTTGATCACAAAGCTCAACTCAAACTAACCCAAGCAGCTTTCATCTCAAACTACTGCTTACTATCACATTTATAACTACCAACAATCACTTCTTCTTCCTCTTTCCAACCAAATAAGTCTAACCCTAACCCTTTTGTAAAAATAGGAAGTGTCTCCACCCGCGCCTCCACCTCCAGGCTGCTGCACCTGTCGGCTCAGTCTGCTGCAGAACTCCATTCACTAAACCTCCATTTAAACCAAAGAGTCTCTAAATGACTAAACTGCACATGTTCTCATTAACTCTCTGCATGTTAACCTTCTCCTCAGTCAGCTGGTACACTCGGCTCATATATGACCCTCCACCCGGCTCTACTGGAGCTGCTGTCCCCGCTCCAGCCTCCACCTGTCCCCGCTCCAGCCTCCACCTGTCCCCGCTCCAGCCTCCACCTGTCCCCGCTCAGCCAACAGGTGAGTCTCCGGGTAAAGTGGGACAGGATCGCGTGAGGTTTGGTTGTTTGGGATGAAGCAGGCCTTGCTCAGTCCTCCTCCACATGTCCAGCAGAGGGCAGCATAACATCAGCACTCATTATATACTAGGACCATCAGGATGTATACTGGGACCATCAGGATGTGTACTGGGACCATCAGGATGTGGACTGGAACCATCAGGATTGATAGTGATTTTAATTATGCAGCCCAGACATGAATGGAGAGAGCAGACAGGAGTCCAGGATGTCTTGTATTGAAAAGGTTTATTTGCTTCATGAAGGAGAAGTGAATGAATGATCAGTGCACGTTATGTTCTGATGCTTCCTTCAATTCTGGTTTCTGTCCTCCGGGACTTTAAACCACACAGATAACCCAAGGTTGAGCCATGCCCAAATATGGGCATATCCAACACATCTACAATACACAGAGTTTAGTCTACTGGTCTACAGACAAAACATTGCTTAGACCTTACTCAGGACCTTTGTCCTCCATCCAACACTATTTAAAACCTCTGACTCCAGTTGCCAACAGGCAAGGGAACAACAGCATGTATACTGGGTATACTGGGACCATAAGGATGTGTACTGGGACCATCAGGATGTGTACTGGGACCATCAGGATGTGTGCTGGGACCATCAGGATGTGTGCTGGGACCATCAGGATGTGTACTGGGACCATCAGGATGTATACTGGGACCATCAGGATGTGGACTGGGACCATCAGGATGTATACTGGGACCATCAGGATGTGCTGGGACCATCAGGATGTATACTGGGACCATCAGGATGTGGACTGGGACCATCAGGATGTATACTGGGACCATCAGGATGTATACTGGGACCATCAGGATGTGGACTGGGACCATCAGGATGTATACTGGGGACCATCAGGATGTATACTGGGACATCAGGATGTATACTGGGACCATCAGGATGTGGACTGGGACCATCAGGATGTGTGCTGGGACCACCAGGATGTGTACTGGGACCATCAGGATGTGTACTGGGACCATCAGGATGTGTACTGGGACCATCAGGATGTGTGCTGGGACCATCAGGATGTGTACTGGGACCATCAGGATGTATACTGGGACCATCAGGAATGTGGACTGGGACCATCAGGATGTATACTGGGACCATCAGGATGTATACTGGGTATACTGGGACCATCAGGATGTATACTGGGACCATCAGGATGTATACTGGGATCAAACACAGTGTCACCAAACAGACAAAGAGACACTGACTCTCCTGTGAGGATATTTGCATGTGATATGAATCTGTAGAATTCCTCCTAACGTGTCGGCTCAGTGTCATACTGCTAGCGTGTGGTGGTGGTGGGGGGGGGGGGGGGGGGTTGGAGGGGGGGGGGGGGTTGTCAGTCTGCTGCTGTGTTCATAGGAACGGCTCCAGAGGACGTGATGAAAGCTGATTGGTCCACGCAGCATGAGAGACGATAAAGAGGCTTAGTTTTCTCTCCCTAATAAATAATGTTGAAGGGTTTTAGTTTCTATAAAGTGTTCCCAGTGGGGGGGGTGGGGGGGTGCAGGTGCTCCCAGCTGCTGTAAAGCTCTTTGAATTACTAGTGTATGAAATGTGCTACACAAATAAACTTGTTTTTGAATGTTGGGGGGGGGGGGCGGTGCAAGTGTTGTAGTATTGCTAAGCCACTAGGTTGCCGGGGGCGATCCTGTTAAGGGGGGGGGGGTGGTGCAGGTGTTGGAGTAGTGTTAAGCCACTAGGTTGCCGGGGGGTGACCCTGGTCGGGGGGGGGCCGGGGGTGCAGGTGTTGTAATAGTGTTAAGCTACTAGGTTGCCGGGGGTGACGCTGTTCACGGGGGGGGGGGGGGGGGGGGGGGGGGGGGGTGGGGGGGGGGGGGTGGGTGTATATGGATGAGGCGAGCTGCTGTCCTCTGATGAAGCAGTGACAGCAGCTCCTCTCAGCTGATAGAAAGTATTTGTTTAACCGTCAGACCGTCAGGACCCAGAAACCCTCTGTGACACGAACCAACCCAGGAATCAGCTGCTTCACTGCCAAACGGGCTCACCGGGCTCACCCTGGCTCCTGGCTCCTGGCTCCTGGCTCCTGGCTCCTGGCTCCTGGCTCCTGGCTCCTGGCTCCTGGCTAACCCTGGCTCCTGGCTCCTGGCTCCTGGCTCCTGCTCCTGGCTCCTGGCTCCTGGCTCTCCTGTGAGGATATTTGCATGTGATATGAATCTGTAGAGTTCCTCCAGCATGTCGGCTCAGAGTCGTCCTGCTGCTCTGTTAGTACGCATGAGAGATGATGAAGAACATTTCCCCCTCCCACGAAAAACGCTCCCCGTCCCCCTCCACAAAAACGCTCCCGTCCCCCTCCCCCAAAAACGCTCCTGTCCCGTCCCCCTCCCACAAAAACGCTCCCGTCCCCCTCCCGCAAAAACACTCCTGTCCCGTCCCCCCTCCCACAAAAACGCTCCTGTCCCCCTCCCACACAAACACTCTCGTCACGTCCCCCTCCCACAAAAACGCTCCTGTCCCCCTCCCACAAAAACACTCCTGTCCCCCACCCACAAAAACGCTCCATTTCCGTCCCCCTCCCACAAAAACACTCCTGTCCCGTTCCCCTCCCACACAAACACTCTCGTCACGTCCCCCTCCCACAAGAACACTCCTGTCCCCCTCCCACAAAAACGCTCCATTTCCGTCCCCCTCCCACAAAAACACTCCTGTCCCGTCCCCCTCCCACAAAAACGCTCCTGTCCCTCTCCCACAAAAACGCTCCTGTCCCCCTCCCACAAAAACGCTTCAGTCCCGTCCCCCTCCCACAAAAACGCTCCTGTCCCGTCCCCCTCCCACAAAAACGCTCCTGTCCCCCTCCCACAAAAACGCTCCTGTCCCGTCCCCCTCCCACAAAAACGCTCCTGTCCCCCCTCCCACAAAAACGCTCCTGTCCCGTCCCCCTCCCACAAAAACGCTCCTGTCCCCCTCCCACAAAAACGCTTCAGTCCCGTCCCCCTCCCACAAAAACGCTCCCGTCCCACTCCCACAAAAACGCTCCTGTCCCGTCCCCCTCCCACAAAAACGCTCCCGTCCCCCTCCCACAAAAACGCTGCCGTCCCCCTCCCACAAAAACGCTCCTGTCCCACTCCCACAAAAACGCTCCCGTCCCGTCCCCCTCCCACAAAAACGCTCTTGTCCCCCTCTCACAAAAACGCTCCACTCCCGTCCCCCTCCCACAAAAACACTCCACTCCCGTCCCCCTCCCACAAAAACGCTCCACTTCCGTCCCCCTCCCACAAAAACGTTCCCGACCCCTCCCACAAAAATGCTCCTGTCCCGTCCCCCTCCCACAAAAACACTCCACTTCCGTCCCCCTCCCACAAAAAGGCTCCTGTCCCCCTCCCACAAAAACACTCCTGTCCCGTCCCCCTCCCACAAAAACGCTCCACTCCCGTCCCCCTCCCACAAAAACGCTCCACTCCCGTCCCCCCTCCCACAAAAACGCTCCACTCCAGTCCCCCTCCCACAAAAACGCTCCACTTCCGTCCCCCTCCCACAAAAACGTTCCCCGACCCCTCCCACAAAAATGCTCCTGTCCCGTCCCCCTCCCACAAAAACACTCCACTCCCGTCCCCCTCCCACAAAAACGCTCCACTCCCGTCCCCCTCCCACAAAAACGCTCCACTCCCGTCCCCCTCCCACAAAAACACTCCTGTCCCGTCCCCCTCCCACAAAAACGCTCCTGTCCCCCTCCCACAAAAACCCTCCTGTCCCCCTCCCACAAAAACGCTCCACTCCCGTCCCCCTCCCACAGAAACACTCACGTTCCCCTCCCACAAAAACGCTCCACTCCCGTCCCCCTCCCACAGAAACGCTCCCGTCCCCCTCCCATCAGGATGTGATGTTATATTTGATCACAAAGCTCAACTCAAACTAACCCAGCTGGTTCCTTTAATCTACAAACTACTGCTTACTATCACATTTATAACTTCCAACAATAACTTCTTCTTCCTCTTTTCAACCAAATAAGTCTAACCCTAACCCTTTTGGAAAAATAGGAAGTGTCTCCACCCGCCGCCTCCACCTCCAGGCTGCTGCACCTGTCGGCTCAGTCTGCAGCAGAACTCCATTCACAAAACCTCCATTTAAACCAAAGAGTCTCTAAATGACTAAACTGCACATGTTCTCATTAACTCTCTGCATGTTAACCTTCTCCTCAGTCAGCTGATACACTCGGCTCATATATGACCCTCCACCCGGCTCTACTGGAGCTGCTGTCCCCGCTCCAGCCTCCACCTGTCCCCCGCTCAGCCAACAGGTGAGTCTCTGGGTAAAGTTTATATTTAGTGTATACTGGGACCATCAGGATGTATACTGGGACCATCAGAATGTGTACTGGGACCATCAGGATGTGTACTGGGACCATCAGGATGTGTACTGGGACCATCAGGATGTATACTGGGACCATCAGGATGTGTACTGGGACCATCAGGATGTATACTGGGACCATCAGGATGTGTACTGGGACCATCAGGATGTATACTGGGACCATCAGAATGTGTACTGGGACCATCAGAATGTGTACTGGGACCATCAGGATGTATACTGGGACCATCAGGATGTGTACTGGGACCATCAGGATGTATACTGGGACCATCAGGATGTGTACTGGGACCATCAGGATGTATACTGGGACCATCAGAATGTGTACTGGGACCATCAGGATGTATACTGGGACCATCAGGATGTGTACTGGGACCATCAGGATGTATACTGGGACCATCAGGATGTATACTGGGACCATCAGGATGTATACTGGGACCATCAGGATGTATACTGGGACCATCAGGATGTGAGCAGCGTTTGGCTTAGTTTTCTCTCCCTAATAAATAATGTTGAAGGGTTTTAGTTTCTATAAAGTGTTCCCAGTGGGGGGGGGGGGGGGTGCAGGTGTTCCCAGCTGCTGTAAAGCACTTTGAATTACCAGTGTATGAAATGTGCTACAGAAATAAACTTGTTTTGCCTGTTAGGGGGGGGGCGGTGCAAGTGTTGTAGTATTGCTAAGCCACTAGGTTGCCGGGGGTGACCCTGGTCGGGGGGGGGGGGGGGGGCGGTGTAGGTGTTGGAGTAGTGTTAAGCTACTAGGTTGCCGGGGGTGACCCTGGTGGGGGGGGCTGGATATGGATGAGGTGAGCTGCTGTCTCTGATGAAGCAGTGACAGCAGCTCCTCTCAGCTGATAGAAAGTATTTGTTTAACCGTCAGACTGTCAGGACCCAGAAACCCTCTGTGACACGAACCAACCCAGGAATCAGCTGCTTCACTGCCAAACAGGCTCACCGGGCTCACCCTGGCTAACCCTGGCTCCTGGCTCCTGGCTCCTGGCTAACCCTGGCTCCTGGCTCCTGGCTCCTGGCTCCTGGCTCCTGGCTCCTGGCTCCTGGCTCCTGGCTCCTGGCTCCTGGCTCCTGGCTCCTGGCTCTCCTGTGAGGATATTTGCATGTGATATGAATCTGTAGAATTCATCCTAGCATGTCGGCTCAGTGTCATCCTGCTGCTGTGTTCACAGGAACGGCTCCAGAGGACGTGATGAAAGCTGATTGGTCCACGCAGCATGAGACGAAATCTGATTGGTCCACGCAGCATGAGATGAAGGCTGATTGGTCCACGCAGCATGAGATGAAGGCTGATTGGTCCACGCAGCATGAGAGACGATAAAGAACATTTAAATATGAGCAACGTTTGGATCCAGACACCAGAGACGTGGAAGGAGAAGGAAGACCGTGAGGAAGACCGTGATGAAGACCGCGATGAAGAGTTTGATCCCTCTGCTCGTCGTAGCGTCAGCAGGTCAGTTTAACTCTCTGTCTGTTATAAACTCTGATCTCTGAACTCTAACATGTTATAAACTCTGATCTCTGAACTCTAACATGTTATAAACTCTGATCTCTGAACTCTAACATGTTATAAACTCTGATCTCTGAACTCTAACATGTTATAAACTCTGATCTCTGAACTCTAACATGTTAGAAACTCTGATCTCTGAACTCTAACATGTTATAAACTCTGATCTCTGAACTCTAACATGTTATAAACTCTGATCTCTGAACTCTAACATGTTATAAACTCTGATCTCTGAACTCTAACATGTTATAAACTCTGATCTCTGAACTCTAACATGTTATAAACTCTGATCTCTGAACTCTAACATGTTATAAACTCTGATCTCTGAACTCTAACATGTTATAAACTCTGATCTCTGAACTCTAACATGTTATAAACTCTGATCTCTGAACTCTAACATGTTATGAACTCTGATCTCTGAACTCTAACATGTTAGAAACTCTGATCTCTGAACTCTAACATGTTAGAAACTCTGATCTCTGAACTCTAACATGTTAGAAACTCAGTAACAGCAGCATGATGTTGAGTTACAGTGGAAACAGAGATGTTTGTTATCTCTGTAGTTGCTGCTGTGGACGTTCAGAAGAGAATAATGAACGGATACGACTGTCCTGATACTGAAGGGACACACTACGTGGTTCTGAAGAACGGAAACAAAGAGTTCTGTGGAGGGAATCTGATCAGTGATGAGTGGATCCTCACTGCTGAACACTGTGATAAACCGTAAGTGTTTTCTTGTGACTGACTTCTAGTGTTAAAGATGATTATTAGTCACAGATGATGAACCTGCTTCATATTCAGCTTCATGAAGCTTTAACATGTTCTACACATGCAGACTAATACAGACTCTGCTCTATGAATCTATCACGTTTCTCTTCTTTCTCTCCTCAGTGACTTTGAGGTGGTTTTGGGCAAACATCCATCTTTAGCAGGAACAGAGATGCACATCACAGCCACTAGTGTGAAGCATTACTTTCCTGATGACACCGTTGCCAAAGAAGACCGTCATGACATCATGCTCGTTAAACTGCCCCAAAAGACTACTCATCCCACCATCACTCTCCCTCCTACTAGCTGTACATCACCCACTCCTCCTTTCAGCAATCCCTACACTACCATGGGATGGTCCTTCACAGATCTAGCCCGTAAGTCTAATATGAATATGTGATATCTGACTGTAACACAGAGACTCATATCTGTCTCTTTGCTTCCACAGACACGATCAAGCCAGTCAAGCTGCAGTGTGGTAACGTTCCTCTGTTTGCTGACTGCACCGGTCGGAGCGGGACACGTAAAGTTGTTTACACTGTAACTGTTCCAGCTGATCGTAAATGGAATAGTAATCACATGCTCTGCAGCAAAAGCCTGATGATGTGTCAGGGCTGCCCAGTAAGTCCTTTAATGTCTCTCTCTCTCTATCATTGTCTCTCTCTCTCTCTCTCTCTCTCTCTCTCTCTCTCTATCATTGTCTCTCTCTCTCTCTCTCTCTCTCTCTCTCTCTCTATCATTGTCTCTCTCTCTCTCTCTCTCTCTCTCTCTCTCTCTCTATCATTGTCTCTAACTCTCTCTCTCTCTCTCTCTCTCTATCATTGTCTCTAACTCTCTCTCTCTCTCTCTCTCTATCATTCTCTCTCTCTCTCTCTCTCTCTCTCTCTCTATCATTGTCTAACTCTCTCTCTCTCTCTCTATCATTGTCTCTAACTCTCTCTCTCTCTCTCTCATCAGGGAGACTCTGGCGGCAGTCTGGTGAAGGGTGGTGTTCTGGTTGGAGTCACTGTTGGTGTTCATGCTAATGACGGGAAGACTTACTTCGCGGATGTGTGTGCTTACATTGATTGGATTAGAACGACAGCTGGTATTAAATGAGTGAACATGTTAACGATGACTAACCTGTAAAATAAAGAGATGATATATCTCCTAACAGCGTCAGTGTGTTTCTGTGTTAATGAGCATCGTGCAGACGGGTAATAATTAAATTAAACATAGTCTGAAGGAACTTTTTTCTTATTTAATGTCACAAACAGATTTTCATGGAAGCTGACATCAACTCATCTACTGCAGCCGGCTTATGTTTATTATTATTACACATTATTCCCCTTTCCTGTCCACTGGTCCCTTTATGCACTTTAGATTATAGAGAACAATTATTATATGTTATTATATCTCCCAGATACCTGATCTCACCACTCTGCCACCTGGTGGAGAATAATGGTTTTGCCTCCTGCTGGAAATAAAGAGCCAGAAGAAGAAATGTTCCTGTGATTTGGAACCTTTCATTTATTTCTTTAGTAATTTTACCAGAAAAAAATCATAATTGAATTGTCAGATTTTGCAGGAAGAGCAGTGATGAGCAGTGTTGCCACGGTTACCTTGAAAAACTAATCTGATTAATGAGTACTGATTACTCCTTTGGAAAGTAACTACTAACTAAGTTAGATTACAAGTTACTTTATTAGTTACTCCATCTCCAGGTAAGAAGAAAAAGATGTTCTGTGGGGCCGCTCGGCATCGATAGTAGTGGGGATCTTTTATTATTATTATTATCATTATTATTATTATTATTATTATTATTTATTATGGCACTATGAAACGAGGGCGAGTCAACTGTGTTTAAGAGCAGCATTTCCTCTACAACATAATGCCCGACCAACTTCTTTAACTCTCCCCCACTTACCGGTTTTGCACCGAAGTCCAGCTTTGGTTGTTTGGGTGGTGGTGGGGGGGGGGGGGGCTCCTGCATCAGTGTGCATAATGCTTTGCCGTGTCTGAGAGTCACAGCTGCTGAAATCTGAGACCATTTAAATGAAAACATCTTCTACTGTATGTTTCAAAGTTACAGAAAGACAAAGATTGATTTCCAATGAATGAAACGAGAAGCGACGGTTCAAACTGTTCCTGGATCATCAGTTCAGTGAAGCTGCTTCGCTCTTTAACGGTTCGAAATGTTTGTAAAAGACATTAAATCAATAAATAAATACATGTTTAAACTGACTTGTGTTGAATTTCTTTGTTCTAAATACTAAAATTAAAAATGTACGCTGTAAAAAAATAATCTGTAAGAAAAACAGTCCTGGCAGAAAATGAGCAGGAAGTTATCCGTTAATGTGACGGACACTTCTGTTAATCCCAGAAAGGATCATTCTGTAGATTCACTCTGAACCATTTCTATGGACCGTTGCTTTAAATGATCAGTAGCAGCTACATGTTCTGGTCTCCATCAGCAGACCAACGTAATGAGAGAGCACCATGATGGATCAAACA
Source organism: Scomber colias (assembly GCA_021039105.1). NCBI lineage: Eukaryota > Metazoa > Chordata > Actinopteri > Scombriformes > Scombridae > Scomber > Scomber colias. The sequence continues at coordinate 12,480 of JAJDFG010000962.1, forward strand.
GCAACGAACAGAATCAAAGAAATGAAGAACATTAAAGAGTAAAGGACTTGACTTGGATATGAGCAGTCGTCCTGGGCGGCATCTTACTGGGGGCAACACGGGGACGCACCAAAAGAAAAACCAAAGATCGGTTTTCTGCTTATTTACACGTCGCGTCTTCTTTTTATAAAATCACCGAAGTTGAAAGTAACGAGCCTGTTTTGACAATGTAAGGAGTAGAAAGTCCAGATATCTGTGTTCAAATGGAGGAAAAGTAAAAAGATATCAGAATAATAAAAACTCAAGTAAAGTTCAGATAACTGGAAAACCTCCTTAAGTTCAAACCTCCACGTGTTTGTGCTGGTCTCAGCGTGACGACGCAAACGTCCTGAAACAAAGAGTCAAACTACGGTCTGACTAAAACACAGTAAACGCTGTTGGTGTGAAAACGCCCTGATCCTGTTCACAGGTCTGACCCTGACCCTGACCCTGATCCTGTTCACAGGTCTGACCCTGACCCTAACCCTAACCCTGACCCTGATCCTGTTCACAGGTCTGACCCTGACCCTGAACCACAGGGTTAACCCTAACCCTGACCCTGAACCACACTGTCCCAATATGTCTCAAAGCAACAACAGCTTTAGTTGTTTAAATGACTCTGTTGGGATTTGGCGTTTTATAAATAAAGATTGATTGATTGAGTTTTGGTGAAATCACTGGATGGCAAATCAAACAAAGAGAAAGGAGCAGTGGTATCGCTTCAGGACATTGTGTTGTGTTGGAAGTGGATCAACAGAGTCCAACTTACTATGGTCCACAGGATTTTAAATAATAACACAGCCCCAAGTTATTTTAATAATTATTTTAAGAGAATAGCACACGGACACAATACAAGAGCTAGTCAGGGAAACATACATCAGACAAAGACAAGAGGAGGATCTTTTATCTGTGCTGGGAACAAACTACCGCTCTCCATAAAGGAAATAGAAAGCACAGTATCTTTAAAACAAAGATTTAAAAAATGCTGTTCAGCGATCTACTTTTATAAGCTGATGTATCTATGAATCTTAAACTATTGTTTTAGTATTTATTATTTATTATTGTTCCTAGTTTGTACACTACTTGTGATCTGTCAAAGCAGCGTAACAGACGCTCGTCACCAGTCAGAGACAACGATCAGTCACCAACACCAGCCGCCTGAACCCTGGTCAGTCACCAACACCAGCCCCCTGAACCCCGGTCAGCCACCAACACCAGCCCCCTGAACCCTGGTCAGTCACCAACACCAGCCCCCTGAACCCCGGTCAGTCACCAACACCAGCCCCCTGAACCCCGGTCAGTCACCAACACCAGCCCCCTGAACCCCGGTCAGTCACCAACACCAGCCCCCTGAACCCCGGTCAGCCACCAACACCAGCCCCCTGAACCCTGGTCAGTCACCAACACCAGCCCCCTGAACCCCGGTCAGTCACCAACACCAGGCCCCTGAACCCCGGTCAGCCACCAACACCAGCCCCCTGAACCCTGGTCAGCCACCAACACTAGCCCTCTGAACTCTGGTCAGTCACCAACACCAGCCCCCTGAACCCCGGTCAGTCACCAACACCAGCCCCCTGAACCCTGGTCTGGGTTAGCAGGGTTAGCACCAGCCCCAGCAAAGAAGCAAAGAAAGCCACCACCTCTACAGCTGAATGATGGAAAATAGACTGGCTTGATGTCAAAGAGTTCAATAAGAGGATTCTCCTCTTCTGTAAAACATGCAGGGCTTGCTCACCTAAACATACACAATCAGGACTTTGTTAAAGGAAGCAAACATGTTCAAAAGTATTCAGCTCATTTTACCAAACAGGCAAACATCATCAATTTGCTTAAATAACATTAACACTAACAGTAGACTATAAAATGTCTGTGGTCTGTTAACACTAGTGTTAGCAGGTCGGCTAGTTAACATCAGTGTTAGCAGGTCGGCTAGCTAACATCAGTGTTAGCAGGTCGGCTAGCTAACATCAGTGTTAGCAGGTTGGCTAGCTAACATCAGTGTTAGCAGGTTGGCTAGCTAACATCAGTGTTAGCAGGTTGGCTAATAATAAGCTTTTTAGTCCTGTGGGAAAATGTCTGTTAACAAATGAGGAAGTTACTTTAAGAATAATCACAGTGGTTAATCTTCTTAATGAGGTTTCATAATAATCATAATGAATAAGCACAAACACAAACGTTGGGGCAACACCCATGAGACACCGTGTGAAACAAACAAGAGTCAACAAGAACATAAAGAGAAGTTTGTGATGAAGGTTTGAAAATTAAATGACCCCTGACCCTGACCCTGACCCAGACCCTGACCCTGACCCCTGACCCCTGACCCTGACCCTGACCCTGACCCTAACCCTGACCCTGACCCTGACCCTGACCCTGACCCTAACCCTGACCCTGACCCTGACCCTAACCCTAACCCTGACCCTGCTGAGGCCACTGTCTGTTTATTTAGTGAAAAAGAAGAATCAGAGTTAATGTTAAATCAAAGTGACTAATGATTGGAGCGCTGCCAGTCCAGCCGTGGAAGGCTCAGAGTTACAGCCTATAGCAGAGCAAGGAGAAACCTTACATGTGGCATTAAGGAGGACAAAAACAACTCCAGACTCAGGACTGAGGAAAACGTCACAATAACAATCTCTAGATGTGAGTCAGGACATTCAGGCTACGACAGACTACAAAAGGACAGTCACACCAAAAGCAGCCAAACCTCATTATCAGGGAACCTTAACAGCACCAAGGTAACGGACAGGCTGCCACCAGATCCTCAGGGACTGATCCTGGACTCTAATGTAGTCAGGAGGGCACATCAGCACGAGGAAGGCAGCTGGACCTGACGTCTCGGGGCGAGTACTTCAGGCATGTGCACATCAGGTGGCAGAAGATTCACTAACATCTAAAACCTTTTCCCTGAACCACACTGCCCCAAACCCTAACCCTGAACCACACTGCCCCAAACCCTAACCCTGAACCACACTGCCCCAAACCCTAACCCTGAACCACACTGCCCCAAACCCTAACCCTGAACCACACTGTCCCAAACCCTAACCCTGAACCACACTGTCCCAAACCCTAACCCTGAACCACACTGCCCCAAACCCTAACCCTGAACCACACTGCCCCAAACCCTAACCCTGAACCACACTGTCCCAAACCCTAACCCTGAACCACACTGTCCCAAACCCTAACCCTGAACCACACTGTCCCAAACCCTAACCCTGAACCACACTGCCCCAAACCCTAACCCTGAACCACACTGTCCCAAACCCTAACCCTGAACCACACTGCCCCAAACCCTAACCCTGAACCACACTGTCCCAAACCCTAACCCTGAACCACACTGTCCCAAACCCTAACCCTGAACCAAACCCTAACCCTGAACCACACTGCCCCAAACCCTAACCCTGAACCACACTGTCCCAAACCCTAACCCTGAACCACACTGTCCCAAACCCTAACCCTGAACCAAACCCTAACCCTGAACCACACTGCCCCAAACCCTAACCCTGACCCTGAACCACACTGTCCCAATATGTCTCAAAGCAACAACAGCTTTAGTTGTTTAAATGACTCTGTTGGGATTTGGCGTTTTATAAATAAAGATTGATTGATTGAGTTTTGGTGAAATCACTGGATGGCAAATCAAACAAAGAGAAAGGAGCAGTGGTATTGCTTCAGGACATTGTGTTGTGTTGGAAGTGGATCAACAGAGTCCAACTTACTATGGTCCACAGGATTTTAAATAATAACACAGCCCCAAGTTATTTTAATAATTATTCTAAGAGAATAGCACATGGACACAATACAAGAGCTAGTCAGGGAAACATACATCAGACAAAGACAAGAGGAGGATCTTTTATCTGTGCTGGGAACAAACTACCGCTCTCCATAAAGGAAATAGAAAGCACAGTATCTTTAAAACAAAGATTTAAAAAATGCTGTTCAGCGATCTACTTTTATAAGCTGATGTATCTATGAATCTTAAACTATTGTTTTAGTATTTATTATTTATTATTGTTCCTAGTTTGTAGACTACTTGTAATCTGTCAAAGCAGCGTAACAGACGCTCGTCACCAGTCAGAGACAACGATCAGTCACCAACACCAGCCCCCTGAACCCCGGTCATCCACCAACACCAGCCCCCTGAACCCCGGTCATCCACCAACACCAGCCCCCTGAACCCCGGTCAGCCACCAACACCAGCCCCCTGAACCCTGGTCAGTCACCAACACCAGCCATCTGCAGTCACCAACACCAGCCCCCTGAACCCCGGTCAGTCACCAACACCAGCCCCCTGAACCCTGGTCAGTCACCAACACCAGCCCCCTGAACCCCGGTCAGTCACCAACACCAGTCCCCTGAACCCCGGTCAGTCACCAACACCAGCCCCCTGAACCCCGGTCAGTCACCAACACCAGCCCCCTGAACCCCGGTCAGTCACCAACACCAGCCGCCTGAACCCCGGTCAGTCACCAACACCAGCCCCCTGAACCCCGGTCAGTCACCAACACCAGCCCCCTGAACCCCGGTCAGTCACCAACACCAGCCCCCTGAACCCCGGTCAGTCACCAACACCAGGCCCCTGAACCCCGGTCAGTCACCAACACCAGCCGCCTGAACCCCGGTCAGCCACCAACACTAGCCCCCTGAACTCTGGTCTGTCACCAACACCAGCCGCCTGAACCCCGGTCAGTCACCAACACCAGCCGCCTGAACCCCGGTCAGTCACCAACACCAGGCCCCTGAACCCTGGTCAGTCACCAACACCAGCCGCCTGAACCCCGGTCAGCCACCAACACTAGCCCCCTGAACTCTGGTCAGTCACCAACACCAGCCCCCTGAACCCCGGTCAGTCACCAACACCAGGCCCCTGAACCCTGGTCAGCCACCAACACTAGCCCCCTGAACCCTGGTCAGTCACCAACACCAGCCCCCTGAACCCTGGTCTGGGTTAGCAGGGTTAGCACCAGCCCCAGCAAAGAAGCAAAGGAAGCCACCACCTCTACAGCTGAATGATGGAAAATAGACTGGCTTGATGTCAAAGAGTTCAATAAGAGGATTCTCCTCTTCTGTAAAGCATGCAGGGCTGGCTCACCTAAACATACACAATCAGGACTTTGTTAAAGGAAGCAAACATGTTCAAAAGTATTCAGCTCATTTCACCAAACAGGCAAACATCATCAATTTGCTTAAATAACATTAACACTAACAGTAGACTATAAAATGTCTGTGGTCTGTTAACACTAGTGTTAGCAGGTCGGCTAGTTAACATCAGTGTTAGCAGGTCGGCTAGCTAACATCAGTGTTAGCAGGTCGGCTAGCTAACATCAGTGTTAGCAGGTCGGCTAGCTAACATCAGTGTTAGCAGGTTGGCTAGCTAACATCAGTGTTAGCAGGTCGGCTAGCTAACATCAGTGTTAGCAGGTTGGCTAGCTAACATCAGTGTTAGCAGGTTGGCTAGCTAACATCAGTGTTAGCAGGTTGGCTAATAATAAGCTTTTTAGTCCTGTGGGAAAATGTCTGTTAACAAATGAGGAAGTTACTTTAAGAATAATCACAGTGGTTAATCTTCTTAATGAGGTTTCATAATAATCATAATGAATAAGCACAAACACAAACGTTGGGGCAACACCCATGAGACACTGTGTGAAACAAACAAGAATCAACAAGAACATAAAGAGAAGTTTGTGATGAAGGTTTTAAATTAAATGATCACTGACCCTGACCCTGACCCTAACCCTGACCCAGACCCAGACCCTAACCCTGACCCTGAACCACACTGTCCCAATATGTCTCAAAGCAACAACAGCTTTAGTTGTTTAAATGACTCTGTTGGGATTTGGCGTTTTATAAATAAAGATTGATTGATTGAGTTTTGGTGAAATCACTGGATGGCAAATCAAACAAAGAGAAAGGAGCAGTGGTATCGCTTCAGGACATTGTGTTGTGTTGGAAGTGGATCAACAGAGTCCAACTTACTGTGGTCCACAGGATTTTAAATAATAACACAGCCCCAAGTTATTTTAATAATTATTCTAAGAGAATAGCACACGGACACAATACAAGAGCTAGTCAGGGAAACATACATCAGACAAAGACAAGAGGAGGATCTTTTATCTGTGCTGGGAACAAACTACCGCTCTCCATAAAGGAAATAGAAAGCACAGTATCTTTAAAACAAAGATTTAAAAAATGCTGTTCAGCGATCTACTTTTATAAGCTAGGTATCTATGAATCTTAAACTATTGTTTTAGTATTTATTATTTATTATTGTTCCTAGTTTGTAGACTACTTGTAATCTGTCAAAGCAGCGTAACAGACGCTCGTCACCAGTCAGAGACAACGATCAGTCACCAACACCAGCCGCCTGAACCCCGGTCATCCACCAACACCAGCCCCCTGAACCCCGGTCAGCCACCAACACCAGCCCCCTGCACCCTGGTCAGTCACCAACACCAGCCATCTGCAGTCACCAACACCAGCCCCCTGAACCCCGGTCAGTCACCAACACCAGCCCCCTGAACCCTGGTCAGTCACCAACACCAGCCCCCTGAACCCCGGTCAGCCACCAACACCAGCCCCCTGAACCCCGGTCAGTCACCAACACCAGGCCCCTGAACCCCGGTCAGCCACCAACACTAGCCCCCTGAACCCTGGTCAGTCACCAACACCAGCCCCCTGAACCCCGGTCTGGGTTAGCAGGGTTAGCACCAGCCCCAGCAAAGGAAGCCACCACCTCTACAGCTGAATGATGGAAAATAGACTGGCTTGATGTCAAAGAGTTCAATAAGAGGATTCTCCTCTTCTGTAAAGCATGCAGGGCTTGCTCACCTAAACATACACAATCAGGACTTTGTTAAAGGAAGCAAACATGTTCAAAAGTATTCAGCTCATTTTACCAAACAGGCAAACATCATCAATTTGCTTAAATAACATTAACACTAACAGTAGACTATAAAATGTCTGTGGTCTGTTAACACTAGTGTTAGCAGGTCGGCTAGCTAACATCAGTGTTAGCAGGCCTAACCCTAACCCTAACCCTAATAATAAGCTTTTTAGTCCTGTGGGAAAATGTCTGTTAACAAATGAGGAAGTTACTTTAAGAATAATCACAGTGGTTAATCTTCTTAATGAGGTTTCATAATAATCATAATGAATAAGCACAAACACAAACGTTGGGGCAACACCCATGAGACACCGTGTGAAACAAACAAGAGTCAACAAGAACATAAAGAGAAGTTTGTGATGAAGGTTTTAAAATTAAATGACCCCTGACCCTGACCCTGACCCAGACCCTGACCCTGACCCCTGACCCCTGACCCTGACCCTGACCCTGACCCTAACCCTGACCCTGACCCTGACCCTAACCCTAACCCTGACCCTGCTGAGGCCACTGTCTGTTTATTTAGTGAAAATGAAGAATCAGAGTTAATGTTAAATCAAAGTGACTAATGATTGGAGCGCTCCAGTACAGCCGTGGAAGGCTCAGAGTTACAGCCTATAGCAGAGCAAGGAGAAACCTTACATGTGGCATTAAGGAGGACAAAAACAGCTCCAGACTCAGGACTGAGGAAAACGTCACAATAACAATCTCTAGATGTGAGTCAGGACATTCAGGCTACGACAGACTACAAAAGGACAGTCACACCAAAAGCAGCCAAACCTCATTATCAGGGAACCGTAACAGCACCGAGGTAACGGACAGGCTGCCACCAGACCCTCAGGGACTGATCCTGGACTCTAATGTAGTCAGGAGGGCACATCAGCACGAGGAAGGCAGCTGGACCTGACGTCTCGGGGCGGGTACTTCAGGCATGTGCACATCAGGTGGCAGAAGATTCACTAACATCTAAAACCTTTTCCCTGAACCATAGGGTTAACCCTAACCCTGACCCTGAACCACACTGCCCCAAACCCTAACCCTGAACCACACTGCCCCAAACCCTAACCCTGAACCACACTGTCCCAAACCCTAACCCTGAACCACACTGCCCCAAACCCTAACCCTGAACCACACTGCCCCAAACCCTAACCCTGAACCACACTGTCCCAAACCCTAACCCTGAACCACACTGCCCCAAACCCTAACCCTGAACCACACTGTCCCAAACCCTAACCCTGAACCACACTGTCCCAAACCCTAACCCTGAACCAAACCCTAACCCTGAACCACACTGCCCCAAACCCTAACCCTGAACCACACTGTCCCAAACCCTAACCCTGAACCACACTGTCCCAAACCCTAACCCTGAACCACACTGTCCCAAACCCTAACCCTGAACCACACTGCCCCAAACCCTAACCCTGACCCTGACCCTGAACCACACTGTCCCAATATGTCTCAAAGCAACAACAGCTTTAGTTGTTTAAATGACTCTGTTGGGATTTGGCGTTTTATAAATAAAGATTGATTGATTGAGTTTTGGTGAAATCACTGGATGGCAAATCAAACAAAGAGAAAGGAGCAGTGGTATTGCTTCAGGACATTGTGTTGTGTTGGAAGTGGATCAACAGAGTCCAACTTACTATGGTCCACAGGATTTTAAATAATAACACAGCCCCAAGTTATTTTAATAATTATTCTAAGAGAATAGCACATGGACACAATACAAGAGCTAGTCAGGGAAACATACATCAGACAAAGACAAGAGGAGGATCTTTTATCTGTGCTGGGAACAAACTACCGCTCTCCATAAAGGAAATAGAAAGCACAGTATCTTTAAAACAAAGATTTAAAAAATGCTGTTCAGCGATCTACTTTTATAAGCTAGGTATCTATGAATCTTAAACTATTGTTTTAGTATTTATTATTTATTATTGTTCCTAGTTTGTAGACTACTTGTGATCTGTCAAAGCAGCGTAACAGACGCTCGTCACCAGTCAGAGACAACGATCAGTCACCAACACCAGCCACCTGAACCCCGGTCAGTCACCAACACCAGCCCCCTGAACCCCGGTCAGTCACCAACACCAGCCCCCTGAACCCTGGTCAGTCACCAACACCAGCCCCCTGAACCCTGGTCAGCCACCAACACCAGCCCCCTGAACCCTGGTCAGTCACCAACACCAGCCCCCTGAACCCCGGTCAGTCACCAACACCAGCCCCCTGAACCCCGGTCCGTCACCAACACCAGCCCCCTGAACCCCGGTCCGTCACCAACACCAGCCCCCTGAACCCCGGTCAGCCACCAACACCAGCCCCCTGAACCCCGGTCAGTCACCAACACTAGCCCCCTGAACTCCGGTCAGCCACCAACACCAGCCCCCTGAACCCTGGTCAGTCACCAACACTAGCCCCCTGAACTCTGGTCAGCCACCAACACCAGCCGCCTGAACCCTGGTCAGTCACCAACACTAGCCCCCTGAACTCTGGTCAGTCACCAACACCAGCCCCCTGAACTCTGGTCAGTCACCAACACCAGCCCCCTGAACTCTGGTCAGTCACCAACACCAGGCCCCTGAACTCTGGTCAGTCACCAACACCAGCCCCCTGAACTCTGGTCAGTCACCAACACTAGCCCCCTGAACCCTGGTCTGGGTTAGCAGGGTTAGCACCAGCCCCAGCAAAGGAAGCCACCACCTCTACAGCTGAATGATGGAAAATAGACTGGCTTGATGTGAAAGAGTTCAATAAGAGGATTCTCCTCTTCTGTAAAGCATGCAGGGCTCGCTCACCTAAACATACACAATCAGGACTTTGTTAAAGGAAGCAAACATGTTCAAAAGTATTCAGCTCATTTTACCAAACAGGCAAACATCATCAATTTGCTTAAATAACATTAACACTAACAGTAGACTATAAAATGTCTGTGGTCTGTTAACACTAGTGTTAGCAGGTCGGCTAGCTAACATCAGTGTTAGCAGGTTGGCTAGCTAACATTAGTGTTAGCAGGTCGGCTAGCTAACATCAGTGCTGCTGGCTAACGTTACTCAGCTCAATGCAGTGAAATACGCTTTTTAGTCCTGTGGGAAAATGTCTGTTAACAAATGAGGAAGTTACTTTAAGAATAATCTCAGTGGTTAATCTTCTTAATGAGGTTTCATAATAATCATAATGAATAAGCACAAACACAAACGTTGGGGCAACACCCATGAGACACCCTGTGAAACAAACAAGAATCAACAAGAACATAAAGAGAAGTTTGTGATGAAGGTTTTAACATAAAATGATCACTGACCCTGACCCTGACCCTGACCCTAACCCTGACCCTGACCCTGACCCCTGACCCTGACCCTGCTGAGGCCACTGTCTGTTTATTTAGTGAAAATGAAGAATCAGAGTTAATGTTAAATCAAAGTGACTAATGATTGGAGCGCTGCCAGTAGTGTTGTGGAAGGCTTAGGGATGCTACTTACAGAGCCAGTGAGACCACAGCCTATAGCAGAGCAAGGAGAAACCTTACATGTGGCATTAAGGAGGACAAAAACCACTCCAGACTCAGGACTGAGGAAAATGTCACTAATAGCAATCTCTAGATGTGAGTCAGGACATTCAGGCTACGACAGACTACAAAAGGACAATCACACCAAAAGCAGCCAAACCTCATCATCAGGGAACCGTAACAGCACCAAGGTAACGGACAGGCTGCCACCAGATCCTCAGGGACTGATCCTGGACTCTAATGTAGTCAGGAGGGCACATCAGCACGAGGAAGGCAGCTGGACCAGACGTCTCGGGGCGGGTACTTCAGGCATGTGCACATCAGGTGGTAGAGGTCTTCACTAACATCTTCTAACCCTAACCCTGAACCACACAGCCCCAAACCCTAACCCTGAACCACACTGTTCCAATATGTCTCAAAGCAACAACAGCTTTAGTTGTTTAAATGACTCTGTTGGGATTTGGCGTTTTATAAATAAAGATTGATTGATTGATTGATTGATTGAGTTTTGAGTGTTTGGTGAAATCACTGGATGGCAAATCAAACAAAGAGAAAGGAGCAGTGGTATCGCTTCAGGACATTGTGTTGTGTTGGAAGTGGATCAACAGAGTCCAACTTACTTTGGTCCACAGGATTTTAAATAACACAGCCCCAAGTTATTTTAATAATTATTTTAAGAGAATAGCACACGGACACAATACAAGAGCTAGTCAGGGAAACATACATCAGACAAAGACAAGAGGAGGATCTTTTATCTGTGCTGGGAACAAACTACCGCTCTCCATCAAGGAAATAGAAAGCACAGTATCTTTAAAACAAAGATTTAAAAAATGCTGTTCAGCGATCTACTTTTATAAGCTGATGTATCTATGAATCTTAAACTATTGTTTTAGTATTTATTATTTATTATTGTTCCTAGTTTGTACACTACTTGTGATCTGTCAAAGCAGCGTAACAGACGCTCGTCACCAGTCAGAGACAACGATCAGTCACCAACACCAGCCCCCTGAACCCCGGTCAGTCACCAACACCAGCCCCCTGAACCCCGGTCAGCCACCAACACCAGTCCCCTGAACCCCGGTCAGTCACCAACACCAGGCCCCTGAACCCCGGTCAGTCACCAACACCAGCCCCCTGAACCCCGGTCAGTCACCAACACCAGCCGCCTGAACCCCGGTCAGTCACCAACACCAGGCCCCTGAACCCCGGTCAGTCACCAACACCAGCCCCCTGAACCCTGGTCAGCCACCAACACTAGCCCCCTGAACTCCGGTCAGCCACCAACACCAGGCCCCTGAACCCCGGTCAGTCACCAACACCAGCCCCCTGAACCCCGGTCAGTCACCAACACCAGCCCCCTGAACCCTGGTCAGCCACCAACACCAGCCCCCTGAACCCCGGTCAGTCACCAACACCAGCCCCCTGAACCCTGGTCAGCCACCAACACCAGGCCCCTGAACCCCGGTCAGCCACCAACACCAGCCCCCTGAACCCCGGTCAGTCACCAACACCAGGCCCCTGAACCCCGGTCAGCCACCAACACCAGCCCCCTGAACCCCGGTCAGTCACCAACACCAGCCCCCTGAACCCCGGTCAGCCACCAACACCAGCCCCCTGAACCCTGGTCAGTCACCAACACTAGCCCCCTGAACTCTGCTCAGTCACCAACACCAGCCCCCTGAATCCTGGTCAGTCACCAACACTAGCCCCCTGAACTCTGGTCAGTCACCAACACTAGCCCCCTGAATCCTGGTCAGTCACCGACACTAGCCCCCTGAACCCCGGTCAGTCACCAACACCAGCCCCCTGAACCCCGGTCAGTCACCAACACCATCCCCCTGAACCCTGAACCCCGGTCAGTCACCAACACCAGCCCCCTGAACCCCGGTCAGTCACCAACACCAGCCCCCTGAACCCCGGTCAGTCACCAACACCAGCCCCCTGAACCCCGGTCAGTCACCAACACCAGCCCCCTGAACCCTAGTCAGCCACCAACACTAGCCCCCTGAACCCTGAACCCCGGTCAGTCACCAACACCAGCCCCCTGAACCCCGGTCAGCCACCAACACCAGCCCCCTGAACCCCGGTCAGCCACCAACACCAGCCCCCTGAACCCCGGTCAGTCACCAACACCAGCCCCCTGAACCCCGGTCAGTCACCAACACCAGCCCCCTGAACCCCGGTCAGCCACCAACACCAGCCCCCTGAACCCCGGTCAGCCACCAACACCAGCCCCCTGAACCCCGGTCAGTCACCAACACCAGCCCCCTGAACCCCGGTCAGTCACCAACACCAGCCCCCTGAACTCCGGTCAGTCACCAACACCAGCCCCCTGAACCCCGGTCAGTCACCAACACCAGTCCCCTGAACCCCGGTCAGTCACCAACACCAGGCCCCTGAACCCTGGTCAGTCACCAACACCAGCCCCCTGAACCCTGGTCAGTCACCAACACCAGCCCCCTGAACCCCGGTCAGCCACCAACACCAGCCCCCTGAACCCTGGTCAGTCACCAACACCAGGCCCCTGAACCCCGGTCAGTCACCAACACCAGCCCCCTGAACCCTGGTCAGTCACCAACACTAGCCCCCTGAACCCCGGTCAGTCACCAACACCAGCCCCCTGAACCCTGAACCCTGGTCAGTCACCAACACCAGCCCCCTGAACCCCAGTCAGTCACCAACACCAGCCCCCTGAACTCTGGTCAGCCACCAACACTAGCCCCCTGAATCCTGGTCAGCCACCAACACTAGCCCCCTGAACCCCGGTCAGTCACCAACACCAGCCCCCTGAACCCCGGTCAGTCACCAACACCATCCCCCTGAACCCTGAACCCCGGTCAGTCACCAACACCAGCCCCCTGAACCCCGGTCAGTCACCAACACCAGCCCCCTGAACCCCGGTCAGTCACCAACACCAGCCCCCTGAACCCCGGTCAGTCACCAACACCATCCCCCTGAACCCTGAACCCCGGTCAGTCACCAACACCAGCCCCCTGAACCCCGGTCAGTCACCAACACCAGCCCCCTGAACCCCGGTCAGTCACCAACACCAGTCCCCTGAACTCCGGTCAGTCACCAACACCAGCCCCCTGAACCCCGGTCAGTCACCAACACCAGTCCCCTGAACCCCGGTCAGTCACCAACACCAGCCCCCTGAACCCTGGTCAGTCACCAACACCAGCCCCCTGAACCCCGGTCAGTCACCGACACTAGCCCCCTGAACCCTGGTCAGTCACCAACACCAGCCCCCTGAATCCTGGTCAGTCACCAACACTAGCCCCCTGAACTCTGGTCAGTCACCAACACTAGCCCCCTGAATCCTGGTCAGTCACCGACACTAGCCCCCTGAACCCCGGTCAGTCACCAACACCAGCCCCCTGAACCCCGGTCAGTCACCAACACCATCCCCCTGAACCCTGAACCCCGGTCAGTCACCAACACCAGCCCCCTGAACCCCGGTCAGTCACCAACACCAGCCCCCTGAACCCCGGTCAGTCACCAACACCAGCCCCCTGAACCCCGGTCAGTCACCAACACCAGCCCCCTGAACCCTGGTCAGCCACCAACACTAGCCCCCTGAACCCTGAACCCCGGTCAGTCACCAACACCAGCCCCCTGAACCCCGGTCAGCCACCAACACCAGCCCCCTGAACCCCGGTCAGCCACCAACACCAGCCCCCTGAACCCCGGTCAGTCACCAACACCAGCCCCCTGAACCCGGGTCAGTCACCAACACCAGCCCCCTGAACCCCGGTCAGCCACCAACACCAGCCCCCTGAACCCCGGTCAGCCACCAACACCAGCCCCCTGAACCCCGGTCAGTCACCAACACCAGCCCCCTGAACCCCGGTCAGTCACCAACACCAGCCCCCTGAACCCCGGTCAGTCACCAACACCAGCCCCCTGAACTCCGGTCAGTCACCAACACCAGCCCCCTGAACCCCGGTCAGTCACCAACACCAGTCCCCTGAACCCCGGTCAGTCACCAACACCAGGCCCCTGAACCCTGGTCAGTCACCAACACCAGCCCCCTGAACCCTGGTCAGTCACCAACACCAGCCCCCTGAACCCCGGTCAGCCACCAACACCAGCCCCCTGAACCCTGGTCAGTCACCAACACCAGGCCCCTGAACCCCGGTCAGCCACCAACACCAGCCCCCTGAACCCTGGTCAGTCACCAACACCAGGCCCCTGAACCCCGGTCAGTCACCAACACCAGCCCCCTGAACCCTGGTCAGTCACCAACACTAGCCCCCTGAACCCCGGTCAGTCACCAACACCAGCCCCCTGAACCCTGGTCAGTCACCAACACTAGCCCCCTGAACCCCGGTCAGTCACCAACACCAGCCCCCTGAACCCTGAACCCTGGTCAGTCACCAACACCAGCCCCCTGAACCCCAGTCAGTCACCAACACCAGCCCCCTGAACTCTGGTCAGCCACCAACACTAGCCCCCTGAATCCTGGTCAGCCACCAACACTAGCCCCCTGAACTCCGGTCAGTCACCAACACCAGCCCCCTGAACCCTGGTCAGTCACCGACACTAGCCCCCTGAACCCCGGTCAGTCACCAACACCAGCCCCCTGAACCCCGGTCAGTCACCAACACCATCCCCCTGAACCCTGAACCCCGGTCAGTCACCAACACCAGCCCCCTGAACCCCGGTCAGTCACCAACACCAGCCCCCTGAACCCCGGTCAGTCACCAACACCAGCCCCCTGAACCCCGGTCAGTCACCAACACCAGCCCCCTGAACCCTGGTCAGCCACCAACACTAGCCCCCTGAACCCTGAACCCCGGTCAGTCACCAACACCAGCCCCCTGAACCCTGGTCAGTCACCAACACCAGCCCCCTGAACCCTGGTCAGTCACCAACACCAGCCCCCTGAACCCCGGTCAGTCACCAACATCAGCCCCCTGAACCCTGGTCAGCCACCAACACTAGCCCCCTGAACTCTGGTCAGTCACCAACACCAGCCGCCTGAACCCTGAACCCCGGTCAGCCACCAACACCAGCCCCCTGAACCCTGGTCAGCCACCAACACCAGCCCCCTGAACCCTGGTCAGCCACCAACACCAGCCCCCTGAACCCCGGTCAGTCACCAACACCAGCCCCCTGAACCCTGGTCAGTCACCAACACCAGCCCCCTGAACCCCGGTCAGCCACCAACACCAGCCCCCTGAACCCTGGTCAGTCACCAACACCAGCCCCCTGAACCCCGGTCAGTCACCAACACCAGCCCCCTGAACCCCGGTCAGTCACCAACACCAGTCCCCTGAACCCCGGTCAGTCACCAACACCAGCCCCCTGAACCCCGGTCAGTCACCAACACCAGTCCCCTGAACCCCGGTCAGTCACCAACACCAGCCCCCTGAACCCCGGTCAGTCACCAACACCAGTCCCCTGAACCCCGGTCAGTCACCAACACCAGCCCCCTGAACCCCGGTCAGTCACCAACATCAGCCCCCTGAACCCTGGTCAGCCACCAACACTAGCCCCCTGAACTCTGGTCAGTCACCAACACCAGCCGCCTGAACCCTGAACCCCGGTCAGCCACCAACACCAGCCCCCTGAACCCTGGTCAGCCACCAACACCAGCCCCCTGAACCCTGGTCAGCCACCAACACCAGCCCCCTGAACCCCGGTCAGTCACCAACACCAGCCCCCTGAACCCTGGTCAGTCACCAACACCAGCCCCCTGAACCCCGGTCAGCCACCAACACCAGCCCCCTGAACCCAGGTCAGTCACCAACACCAGCCCCCTGAACCCCGGTCAGTCACCAACACCAGCCCCCTGAACCCCGGTCAGTCACCAACACCAGTCCCCTGAACCCCGGTCAGTCACCAACACCAGCCCCCTGAACCCCGGTCAGTCACCAACACCAGTCCCCTGAACCCCGGTCAGTCACCAACACCAGCCCCCTGAACCCCGGTCAGTCACCAACACCAGTCCCCTGAACCCCGGTCAGTCACCAACACCAGCCCCCTGAACCCCGGTCAGTCACCAACACCAGCCCCCTGAACTCTGGTCAGTCACCAACACCAGCCCCCTGAACCCCGGTCAGTCACCAACACCAGCCCCCTGAACTCCGGTCAGTCACCAACACCAGCCCCCTGAACCCCGGTCAGTCACCAACACCAGTCCCCTGAACTCCGGTCAGTCACCAACACCAGTCCCCTGAACTCCGGTCAGTCACCAACACCAGCCCCCTGAACCCCGGTCAGTCACCAACACCAGTCCCCTGAACCCCGGTCAGTCACCAACACCAGCCCCCTGAACTCTGGTCAGCCACCAACACTAGCCCCCTGAATCCTGGTCAGCCACCAACACTAGCCCCCTGAACTCTGGTCAGTCACCAACACCAGCCCCCTGAACCCTGGTCAGTCACCGACACTAGCCCCCTGAATCCTGGTCAGTCACCAACACTAGCCCCCTGAACTCTGGTCAGTCACCAACACTAGCCCCCTGAATCCTGGTCAGTCACCGACACTAGCCCCCTGAACCCCGGTCAGTCACCAACACCAGCCCCCTGAACCCCGGTCAGTCACCAACACCATCCCCCTGAACCCTGAACCCCGGTCAGTCACCAACACCAGCCCCCTGAACCCCGGTCAGTCACCAACACCAGCCCCCTGAACCCCGGTCAGTCACCAACACCAGCCCCCTGAACCCCGGTCAGTCACCAACACCAGCCCCCTGAACCCTGGTCAGCCACCAACACTAGCCCCCTGAACCCTGAACCCCGGTCAGTCACCAACACCAGCCCCCTGAACCCCGGTCAGCCACCAACACCAGCCCCCTGAACCCCGGTCAGTCACCAACACCAGCCCCCTGAACCCCGGTCAGTCACCAACACCAGCCCCCTGAACCCCGGTCAGTCACCAACACCAGCCCCCTGAACTCCGGTCAGTCACCAACACCAGCCCCCTGAACCCCGGTCAGTCACCAACACCAGTCCCCTGAACCCCGGTCAGTCACCAACACCAGGCCCCTGAACCCTGGTCAGTCACCAACACCAGCCCCCTGAACCCTGGTCAGTCACCAACACCAGCCCCCTGAACCCCGGTCAGCCACCAACACCAGCCCCCTGAACCCTGGTCAGTCACCAACACCAGGCCCCTGAACCCCGGTCAGTCACCAACACCAGCCCCCTGAACCCTGGTCAGTCACCAACACTAGCCCCCTGAACCCCGGTCAGTCACCAACACCAGCCCCCTGAACCCTGAACCCTGGTCAGTCACCAACACCAGCCCCCTGAACCCCAGTCAGTCACCAACACCAGCCCCCTGAACTCTGGTCAGCCACCAACACTAGCCCCCTGAATCCTGGTCAGCCACCAACACTAGCCCCCTGAACCCCGGTCAGTCACCAACACCAGCCCCCTGAACCCCGGTCAGTCACCAACACCATCCCCCTGAACCCTGAACCCCGGTCAGTCACCAACACCAGCCCCCTGAACCCCGGTCAGTCACCAACACCAGCCCCCTGAACCCCGGTCAGTCACCAACACCAGCCCCCTGAACCCCGGTCAGTCACCAACACCAGCCCCCTGAACCCTGGTCAGCCACCAACACTAGCCCCCTGAACCCTGAACCCCGGTCAGTCACCAACACCAGCCCCCTGAACCCCGGTCAGCCACCAACAC
This sequence comes from Scomber colias, assembly GCA_021039105.1. NCBI lineage: Eukaryota > Metazoa > Chordata > Actinopteri > Scombriformes > Scombridae > Scomber > Scomber colias. Next base: position 30,517 of record JAJDFG010000962.1, read on the forward strand.
TAGCCCCCTGAATCCTGGTCAGTCACCAACACTAGCCCCCTGAACTCTGGTCAGTCACCAACACTAGCCCCCTGAATCCTGGTCAGTCACCGACACTAGCCCCCTGAACCCCGGTCAGTCACCAACACCAGCCCCCTGAACCCCGGTCAGTCACCAACACCATCCCCCTGAACCCTGAACCCCGGTCAGTCACCAACACCAGCCCCCTGAACCCCGGTCAGTCACCAACACCAGCCCCCTGAACCCCGGTCAGTCACCAACACCAGCCCCCTGAACCCTGGTCAGCCACCAACACTAGCCCCCTGAACCCTGAACCCCGGTCAGTCACCAACACCAGCCCCCTGAACCCCGGTCAGCCACCAACACCAGCCCCCTGAACCCCGGTCAGCCACCAACACCAGCCCCCTGAACCCCGGTCAGTCACCAACACCAGCCCCCTGAACCCCGGTCAGTCACCAACACTAGCCCCCTGAATCCTGGTCAGCCACCAACACCAGCCCCCTGAACCCCGGTCAGCCACCAACACCAGCCCCCTGAACCCCGGTCAGTCACCAACACCAGCCCCCTGAACCCCGATCAGTCACCAACACCAGCCCCCTGAACTCCGGTCAGTCACCAACACCAGCCCCCTGAACCCCGGTCAGTCACCAACACCAGTCCCCTGAACCCCGGTCAGTCACCAACACCAGGCCCCTGAACCCTGGTCAGTCACCAACACCAGCCCCCTGAATCCTGGTCAGTCACCAACACCAGGCCCCTGAACCCTGGTCAGTCACCAACACCAGCCCCCTGAACCCTGGTCAGTCACCAACACCAGCCCCCTGAACCCCGGTCAGCCACCAACACCAGCCCCCTGAACCCTGGTCAGTCACCAACACCAGGCCCCTGAACCCCGGTCAGTCACCAACACCAGCCCCCTGAACCCTGGTCAGTCACCAACACTAGCCCCCTGAACCCCGGTCAGTCACCAACACCAGCCCCCTGAACCCTGAACCCTGGTCAGTCACCAACACCAGCCCCCTGAACCCCAGTCAGTCACCAACACCAGCCCCCTGAACTCTGGTCAGCCACCAACACTAGCCCCCTGAATCCTGGTCAGCCACCAACACTAGCCCCCTGAACTCTGGTCAGTCACCAACACCAGCCCCCTGAACCCTGGTCAGTCACCGACACTAGCCCCCTGAACCCCGGTCAGTCACCAACACCAGCCCCCTGAACCCCGGTCAGTCACCAACACCATCCCCCTGAACCCTGAACCCCGGTCAGTCACCAACACCAGCCCCCTGAACCCCGGTCAGTCACCAACACCAGCCCCCTGAACCCTGGTCAGCCACCAACACTAGCCCCCTGAACCCTGAACCCCGGTCAGTCACCAACACCAGCCCCCTGAACCCTGGTCAGTCACCAACACCAGCCCCCTGAACCCCGGTCAGTCACCAACATCAGCCCCCTGAACCCTGGTCAGCCACCAACACTAGCCCCCTGAACTCTGGTCAGTCACCAACACCAGCCGCCTGAACCCTGAACCCCGGTCAGCCACCAACACCAGCCCCCTGAACCCCGGTCAGCCACCAACACCAGCCCCCTGAACCCTGGTCAGCCACCAACACCAGCCCCCTGAACCCCGGTCAGTCACCAACACCAGCCCCCTGAACCCCGGTCAGTCACCAACACCAGCCCCCTGAACCCCGGTCAGCCACCAACACCAGCCCCCTGAACCCCGGTCAGTCACCAACACCAGCCCCCTGAACCCCGGTCAGTCACCAACACCAGCCCCCTGAACCCCGGTCAGCCACCAACACCAGCCCCCTGAACCCCGGTCAGCCACCAACACCAGCCCCCTGAACCCCGGTCAGTCACCAACACCAGCCCCCTGAACCCCGGTCAGTCACCAACACCAGCCCCCTGAACCCCGGTCAGTCACCAACACCAGCCCCCTGAACTCCGGTCAGTCACCAACACCAGCCCCCTGAACCCCGGTCAGTCACCAACACCAGTCCCCTGAACCCCGGTCAGTCACCAACACCAGGCCCCTGAACCCTGGTCAGTCACCAACACCAGCCCCCTGAACCCTGGTCAGTCACCAACACCAGCCCCCTGAACCCTGGTCAGTCACCAACACCAGCCCCCTGAACCCCGGTCAGCCACCAACACCAGCCCCCTGAACCCTGGTCAGTCACCAACACCAGGCCCCTGAACCCCGGTCAGTCACCAACACCAGCCCCCTGAACCCTGGTCAGTCACCAACACTAGCCCCCTGAACCCCGGTCAGTCACCAACACCAGCCCCCTGAACCCTGAACCCTGGTCAGTCACCAACACCAGCCCCCTGAACCCCAGTCAGTCACCAACACCAGCCCCCTGAACTCTGGTCAGCCACCAACACTAGCCCCCTGAATCCTGGTCAGCCACCAACACTAGCCCCCTGAACCCCGGTCAGTCACCAACACCAGCCCCCTGAACCCCGGTCAGTCACCAACACCATCCCCCTGAACCCTGAACCCCGGTCAGTCACCAACACCAGCCCCCTGAACCCCGGTCAGTCACCAACACCAGCCCCCTGAACCCCGGTCAGTCACCAACACCAGCCCCCTGAACCCCGGTCAGTCACCAACACCAGCCCCCTGAACCCTGGTCAGCCACCAACACTAGCCCCCTGAACCCTGAACCCCGGTCAGTCACCAACACCAGCCCCCTGAACCCCGGTCAGCCACCAACACTAGCCCCCTGAACTCTGGTCAGTCACCAACACCAGGCCCCTGAACCCTGGTCAGTCACCAACACCAGCCCCCTGAACCCCGGTCAGTCACCAACACCAGCCCCCTGAACCCCGGTCAGTCACCAACAACAGCCACCTGAACCCCGGTCAGTCACCAACACCAGCCCCCTGAACCCTGGTCAGCCACCAACACTAGCCCCCTGAACTCTGGTCAGTCACCGACACCAGCCCCCTGAACCCTGGTCTGGGTTAGCAGGGTTAGCACCAGCCCCAGCAAAGAAAGCCACCACCTCTACAGCTGAATGATGGAAAATAGACTGGCTTGATGTGAAAGAGTTCAATAAGAGGATTCTCCTCTTCTGTAAAGCATGCAGGGCTCGCTCACCTAAACATACACAATCAGGACTTTGTTAAAGGAAGCAAACATGTTCAAAAGTATTCAGCTCATTTTACCAAACAGGCAAACATCATCAATTTGCTTAAATAACATTAACACTAACAGTAGACTATAAAATGTCTGTGGTCTGTTAACCCCAGTGTTAGCAGGTCGGCTAGCTAACATCAGTGTTAGCAGGTCGGCTAGCTAACATCAGTGTTAGCAGGTTGGCTAGCTAACATCAGTGTTAGCAGGTTGGCTAGCTAACATCAGTGTTAGCAGGTTGGCTAGCTAACATTAGTGTTAGCAGGTTGGCTAATAATAAGCTTTTTAGTCCTGTGGGAAAATGTCTGTTAACAAATGAGGAAGTTACTTTAAGAATAATCACAGTGGTTAATCTTCTTAATGAGGTTTCATAATAATCATAATGAATAAGCACAAACACAAACGTTGGGGCAACACCCATGAGACACCGTGTGAAACAAACAAGAATCAACAAGAACATAAAGAGAAGTTTGTGATGAAGGTTTTAAATTAAATGATCACTAATCCTGACCCTGACCCTGACCCTGACCCTGACCCTGCTGAGGCCACTGTCTGTTTATTTAGTGAAAATGAAGAATCAGAGTTAATGTTAAATCAAAGTGACTAATGATTGATATAATATATATATATATATATATATATATGTACATTCACTAAAACAACGTCGGACTCTGTAGTTTTCTCTCGGCCCCTAATTTGATTAGTGATGACATGTATAGCCGCATGTCATCATTTAACCGCTGGTTGTCGAGGTGGTGATGACTGAATGAACAGAGATGACTTATTCTGGCTTTAGTCCCCCCCCCCAGATTGACTGTGTTGTTGATAGTGCTGCAGACTCACTGAGAACAACTCTGAACTCCATCGCCCCTCTAAAATACCAATAACAGTAATTAAACAACAGAGAACAGCTCCATGGTACAATTCCCATACCAGACAATTAAAGCAAACTTCACGAAAATTAGAAAGACTATGGCGTTCTACTAAATTAGAAGAATCTCACTTAGCCTGGCAAAACAGTCTTAAAGCATATAAGAAGGCCCTCCATAACACCAGAGTCTCCTACTACTCATCACTAATAGAGAATAAAAACAGTCTTAAAGCATATAAGACCCTCCATAACACCAGAGTCTCCTACTACTCATCACTAATAGAGAATAAAAACAGTCTTAAAGCATATAAGACCCTCCATAACACCAGAGTCTCCTACTACTCATCACTAATAGAGGATAATAAAAACAGTCCAAGGTTTCTTTTCAGTACTTTAAACTGACAAAGAGCCATAATACTACTGATCCATGTATTCCTTTAACACTCAGTAGTGATGACTTCATGAGTTTCTTTAATGATAACATTTTAACCATTAGGGACAAAATCAATCAACTCCTACCCTCAATAAACTCTGATTCATCTTCTAACACAGAATACCTAGACATCGCTGTTAACTGTTTCTCTCCAGTCAACCTTATAGAATTAACTTCAATGATTACTTCATCCAAACCATCAACTTGTCTCTTAGACCCGATTCCAACTGGGCTGCTCAAGGAAGTATTCCCCTCAGTTAGCACTTCCTTATTAGATATGATTAATCTGTCTTTGGTGACAGGTTATGTACCACAGTCCTTTAAGGTAGCTGTAATTAAACCACTTCTTAAAAAGCCTACTCTTGATTCAGAGGTTCTAGCCAACTATAGGCCGATATCAAACCTTCCCTTTCTCTCTAAGATCCTTGAGAAAGCAGTTGCTAATCAGCTGTGTAACTTTCTCCATAGTAACAGTTTATTTGAGGATTTTCAGTCTGGATTTAGAGCTCATCATAGCACAGAGACTGCACTGGTGAAAGTTACTAATAACCTTTTAACCTCATCAGATAATGGACTTCTCTCTGTCCTCATCCTGTTAGACCTTAGTGCTGCCTTTGATACTATTGATCATCACATCCTGTTGCAGAGACTTGAACATTTAATTGGCATTAAAGGAACAGCATTGAAATGGTTAAAATCATATCTATCTTATAGATTTCAGTTTGTAAATGTTAATGATAAATCCTCCATGCAAACAAAAGTTAGACATGGTGTTCCTCAAGACTCAGTGCTTGGACCAATACTATTCTCCTTATATATGTTTCCTTTAGTTAATACTATTCTCCTTATATATGCTTCCTTTAGTTAACACTATTCTCCTTATATATGTTTCCTTTAGTTATACTATTCTCCTTATATATGTTTCCTTTAGTTATTCTCCTTATATATGCTTCCTTTGGGAAACATTATCCGGAATCACTCAATAAATTTTCATTGTTATGCAGATGATACTCAATTATATCTATCAATAAAGCTAAATGAAACTAACCAATTAACTAAACTACAAAAATGCATTAAGGACATAAAGGCCTGGATGAGCTGTAACTTCCTGTTATTAAACTCAGAAAAAACTGAAGTTATTGTGCTTGGCCCTAAACACCTCAGAAACTCATGATCTGATGACATAATTACTCTGGATGGCATTACTCTGGCCTCCAGCTCCACTGTAAGGAACCTATGAGTTATCTTTGATCAGGATCCTTTAATTCTCACATAAAACACATTTCAAGGACTGCCTTCTTTCATCTGCGTAATATTGCAAGAATTAGACACTTCCTGTCTCACAATGATGCTGAAAAACTAGTCCAGAACCCTAACCCTAGAACCCTAACAAGTCTCTAAAGATTCTCCAGCTGCCCGTGTTCTGACAAAAACTAGAAAGAGAGATCATATTACTCCCATCTTGGCTTCACTGCATCGGCTTCCCGTAAAATTCAGAATAGAATTCAAAATCCTCCTCCTCGCCCAGCTCATAGAACCTCATGAACCTACTAGAACACTGCGCTCCCAGCTCATAGAACCTTATGAACCTACTAGAACACTGCGCTCCCAGCTCATAGAACCCTATGAACCTACTAGAACACTGCGCTCCCAGCTCATAGAACCTTATGAACCTACTAGAACACTGCGCTCCCAGCTCATAGAACCTTATGAACCTACTAGAACACTGTGCTCCCAGCTCATAGAACCTTATGAACCTACTAGAACACTGTGCTCCCAGCTCATAGAACCTTATGAACCTACTAGAACACTGCGCTCCCAGCTCATAGAACCTTATGAACCTACTACAACACTGTGCTCCCAGCTCATAGAACCTTATGAACCTACTAGAACACTGTGCTCCCAGCTCATAGAACCTTATGAACCTACTAGAACACTGCACTCCCAGCTCATAGAACCATATGAACCTACTAGAACACTGCGCTCCCAGCTCATAGAACCTCATGAACCTACTAGAACACTACGCTCCCAGCTCGTAGAACCTTATGAACCTACTAGAACACTGCGCTCCCAGCATGCAGGTCTACTTGTGGTTCCTAGTATCTCTAAAAGTAGAACAGGAGGCAGAGCCTTCAGTTATCAGGTTCCTCTCCTCTAGAACCATCTCCCAGATTGGTTCCAAGGGGCAGAACCCTCTCTACGTTTAAGAGTAATTACACATTGATCCAGTTTTCTCTTATTGATGTTTTTTTAATATATTGATTATATTGAACTGGGCGTAACCTCCATGATGTCTTGCTGCGGAGTTCAGTCTGATTTATGAATTCATCATCTTACCAACTCTTATTTGTTACTGACTGTTTTAAAGATATTTAGGCAGCATTTCATTTAATCCTTTTTCGTCTGAACTGATCTCAGAGCCGAGGATCAGCTGCACCACATCGCCATGAAGGAGAGCAGTGTGGCCTTTAAACGTTCCTTTGTGATAAAGCTTCTAGTTGGGGTTCCAGCTCCTAGTTTATGCTGCTATAGGCTTAGACTGCCGGGGGACTCCCATGATGCACTGGGCTCCTCTCTCCTCCTCCCTCTCTCTCTCTATCCATCCATCTATCCTCTCTCCTTCTCCCTCTCTCTCTCTATCCATCCATCTATCCTCTCTCCTCCTCCCTCTCTCTCTCTCTCTCTCTCTATCCATCCATCTATCCTCTCTCTCCTCCTCCTCCCTCTCTCTCTCTATCCATCCATCTATCCTCTCTCCTCCTCCCTCTCTCTCTCTCTATCCATCCATCTATCCTCTCTCCTCCTCCCTCTCTCTCTCTATCCATCCATCTATCCTCTCTCCTCCTCCCTCTCTCTCTCTATCCATCCATCTATCCTCTCTCCTCCTCCGTCTCTCTCTCTATCCATCCATCTATCCTCTCTCCTCCTCCCTCTCTCTCTCTATCCATCCATCTATCCTCTCTCCTCCTCCCTCTCTCTCTCTATCCATCCATCTATCCTCTCTCCTCCTCCCTCTCTCTCTCTATCCATCCATCTATCCTCTCTCCTCCTCCCTCTCTCTCTCTATGCATCCATCTATCCTCTCTCCTCCTCCCTCTCTCTCTATCCATCCATCTATCCTCTCTCCTCCTCCCTCTCTCTCTCTCTATCCATCCATCTATCCTCTCTCCTCCTCCCTCTCTCTCTCTATCCATCCATCTATCCTCTCTCCTCCTCCCTCTCTCTCTCTATCCATCCATCTATCCTCTCTCCTCCTCCCTCTCTCTCTCTATCCATCCATCTATCCTCTCTCCTCCTCCCTCTCTCTCTCTATCCATCCATCTATCCTCTCTCCTCCTCCCTCTCTCTCTCTATCCATCCATCTATCCTCTCTCCTCCCTCTCTCTCTCTCTATCCATCCATCTGTCCTCTCTCCTCCTCCCTCTCTCTCTCTATCCATCCATCTATCCTCTCTCCTCCTCCCTCTCTCTCTCTATCCATCCATCTATCCTCTCTCCTCCTCCCTCTCTCTCTCTCTATCCATCCATCTATCCTCTCTCCTCCTCCCTCTCTCTCTCTATCCATCCATCTATCCTCTCTCCTCCTCCCTCTCTCTCTCTCTATCCATCCATCTATCCTCTCTCCTCCTCTCTCTCTCTCTATCCATCCATCTATCCTCTCTCCTCCTCCCTCTCTCTCTCTATCCATCCATCTATCCTCTCTCCTCCTCCCTCTCTCTCTCTCTATCCATCCATCTATCCTCTCTCCTCCTCCCTCTCTCTCTCTATCCATCCATCTATCCTCTCTCTCTCCTCCCTTTCTCTCCACTGTTGCTCATGTGGGAATGTTGGGTCTCTTTAAAGTTAAAACCTGAAGAGTTCGGTTTAGACCTGCTCTATGTGGAAAGTGCCTTGAGATTACTTTATTGTGATTTGGCGCTATACAAATAAAAATTGATTGATTGACCAACCCCCCATCACCACCACCACCACCACCAACACCACCAACACCCCTCCCACCCCACCCTATAACACCCCTCCCACCCCACCCTATAACACCCCTCCCACCCCACCCTTGATAACTGACCACACAGACGTCACATCAGCAGGAAGTCCTCTTTGTTCTTCCTTCTTCATGAACATAAATACAGAGACGGTTCTGATCTGAGAACAAACCCGACTCACTGTTCACTTTCTGACAACTGAAATATTCTCTGAGGTAAGTTCACTTTTAATATTCATCATTAGAACCAGTTAAGATGTGATAACTATGAGTTTGTTAACTATATATGAGTATAGAAGTCATCTGTGTGTATTTAATCTGTTAGAGGTACTAGTACTATACTGTAGTACAGTTAGAGGTACTAGTACTTTACTGTAGTACTGTTAGAGGTACTAGTACTTTACTGTAGTACTGTTAGAGGTACTTGTACTTACTGTAGTACAGTTAGAGGTACTAGTACTTTGCTGTAGTACAGTTAGAGGTACTAGTACTTTACTGTAGTACTGTTAGAGGTACTAGTACTTTACTGTAGTACTGTTAGAGGTACTTGTACTTACTGTAGTACAGTTAGAGGTACTAGTACTTTGCTGTAGTACAGTTAGAGGTACTAGTACTTTACTGTAGTACAGTTAGAAGTACTAGTACTATACTGTAGTACAGTTAGAGGTACTAGTACTTTACTGTAGTACTGTTAGAGGTACTAGTACTTTACTGTAGTACTGTTAGAGGTACTAGTACTTTACTGTAGTACAGTTAGAGGTACTAGTACTGTACTGTAGTACTGTTAGAGGTACTAGTACTATACTGCAGTACAGTTAGAGGTACTAGTACTGTACTGTAGTACTGTTAGAGGTACTAGTACTTTACTGTAGTACAGTTAGAGGTACTAGTACTATACTGTAGTACAGTTAGAGGTACTAGTACTATACTGTAGTACAGTTAGAGGTACTTGTACTTTACTGTAGTACAGTTAGAGGTACTAGTACTATACTGCAGTACAGTTAGAGGTACTAGTACTGTACTGTAGTACAGTTAGAGGTACTAGTACTATACTGCAGTACAGTTAGAGGTACTAGTACTGTACTGTAGTACAGTTAGAGGTACTAGTACTGTACTGTAGTACTGTTAGTAGTACTAGTACTGTACTGTAGTACAGTTAGAGGTACTAGTACTGTACTGTAGTACAGTTAGAGGTACTAGTACTTTACTGTAGTACAGTTAGAGGTACTAGTACTCTACTGTAGTACAGTTAGAGGTACTAGTACTGTACTGTAGTACTGTTAGAGGTACTAGTACTGTACTGTAGTACAGTTAGAGGTACTAGTACTGTACTGTAGTACTGTTAGAGGTACTAGTACTGTACTGTAGTACAGTTAGAGGTACTAGTACTTTACTGTAGTACAGTTAGAGGTACTAGTACTCTACTGTAGTACAGTTAGAGGTACTAGTACTATACTGCAGTACAGTTAGAGGTACTAGTACTGTACTGTAGTACAGTTAGAGGTACTAGTACTATACTGCAGTACAGTTAGAGGTACTAGTACTGTACTGTAGTACAGTTAGAGGTACTAGTACTGTACTGTAGTACTGTTAGTAGTACTAGTACTGTACTGTAGTACAGTTAGAGGTACTAGTACTGTACTGTAGTACTGTTAGTAGTACTAGTACTTTACTGTAGTACAGTTAGAGGTACTAGTACTCTACTGTAGTACAGTTAGAGGTACTAGTACTGTACTGTAGTACTGTTAGAGGTACTAGTACTTTACTGTAGTACAGTTAGAGGTACTAGTACTCTACTGTAGTACTGTTAGAGGTACTAGTACTTTACTGTAGTACAGTTAGAGGTACTAGTACTTTACTGTAGTACAGTTAGAGGTACTAGTACTCTACTGTAGTACAGTTAGAGGTACTAGTACTGTACTGTAGTACTGTTAGAGGTACTAGTACTTTACTGTAGTACAGTTAGAGGTACTAGTACTCTACTGTAGTACTGTTAGAGGTACTAGTACTCTACTGTAGTACAGTTAGAGGTACTTGTACTGTACTGTAGTACAGTGTGATGTGCTGCTGTGTTTCAGGGAGTCATGTGGAGGTTGGTGCTGGTGGTCAGTCTGCTGTGCTGCAGCTCTGAGGCTTCAGTGTCGTGCAGAGATGAGAACGGAGCTGAAGTGGACTGGTGAGACAACACTTAGATTAACCCCCCCCCCCCGGACCAATAACAACCAGCCACAGCTGGGGGGGGGCAACAGGATCCTATTATAAACTCCAATATAAATACATTAGTAAAGAACATGATACAGGATGTACTATGATACCGGCTCGGCTCGGCCCGGCTCGGCTCCCTCTGCTGGTGAAGTGACCGGCTGCACATTAAGAGTCACGCAGTAATCACACGATGGGACTAATCCATAATGAAATTCGTTGCTGAAGCCCGACCGTGCTACGCTGCTTTACTTCATTACAGACATTTGGTTGTGACGATCAACAGATCCACTAAACTTTAAAAGTTGTTTCTTCTGTTTTTTTACTTGCAGGTGCAAAGATCAGCCCCCCAAGATTAACGGCAAGGAGAAGTCTGTTCCTCAGCCACGCGGTCTCAGTGAAGGTAAACAGGAAGCGTCTCTCTCACAGGAGGACGGGTCTCTCCTAACCCTGACCCTCTCTCACAGGAGGACGGGTCTCTCCTGACCCTCTCTCACAGGAGGACGGGTCTCTCCCTAACCCCTCTCTCACAGGAGGACGGGTCTCTCCTAACCCTCTCTCACAGGAGGACGGGTCTCTCCTAACCCTGACCCTCTCTCACAGGAGGACGGGTCTCTCCTAACCCTCTCTCACAGGAGGACGGGTCTCTCCTAACCCTCTCTCACAGGAGGACGGGTCTCTCCTAACCCTCTCTCACAGGAGGACGGGTCTCTCCTACCCTCTCTCACAGGAGGACGGGTCTCTCCTAACCCTAACCCTCTCTCACAGGAGGACGGGTCTCTCCTAACCCTCTCTCACAGGAGGACGGTCTCTCCTAACCCTAACCCTCTCTCACAGGAGGGACGGGTCTCTCCTAACCCTCTCTCACAGGAGGACGGGTCTCTCCTAACCCTGACCCTCTCTCACAGGAGGACGGGTCTCTCTCCTGACCCTCTCTCACAGGAGGACGGGTCTCTCCTGACCCCTCTCTCACAGGAGGACGGGTCCCTCCTAACCCTGACCCTCTCTCACAGGAGGACGGGTCTCTCCTAACCCTGACCCTCTCTCACAGGAGGACGGGTCTCTCCTAACCCTCTCTCACAGGAGGACGGGTCTCTCCTGACCCTGACCCTCTCTCACAGGAGGACGGGTCTCTCCTAACCCTGACCCTCTCTCACAGGAGGACGGTCTCTCCTGACCCTCTCTCACAGGAGGACGGGTCCTCCTCCTGACCCTCTCTCACAGGAGGACGGGTCTCTCCTAACCCTGACCCTCTCTCACAGGAGGACGGGTCTCTCCTAACCCTCTCTCACAGGAGGACGGGTCTCTCCTGACCCCTGACCCTCTCTCACAGGAGGACGGGTCTCTCCTAACCCTGACCCTCTCTCACAGGAGGACGGGTCTCTCCTGACCCTCTCTCACAGGAGGACGGGTCTCTCCTAACCCTAACCCTCTCTCACAGGAGGACGGGTCTCTCCTAACCCTAACCCTCTTATTGATCTGAATATCAGGACGACGTCTGGTTCACAGATTACCTGAACTATGAAGCTACCCTAACAGCTGACCTTAAATCTTAGGAAAGGGAGGAAGGAAGGGAGGGAGGGAGGGAGGAAGGAAGGGAGGGAGGAAGGGAGGGAGGGAGGGAGGAAGGAAGGGGGGGGGGAGGAGGAAGGAGGAAGGGAGGAGGACGGAAGGAAGGAGGGTGGGAGGAAGGAGGGAAGGAGGAAGGGAGGAAGGAAGGAAGGACAGATGGAGGGGAGAGAGGAAGGAAGGAAGAAGGGACAGATGGAGGGAGAGAGGAAGGAAGGAAGGACAGATGGAGGGAGAGAGGAAGGAAGGAAGGACAGATGGAGGGAGAGAGGAAGGAAGGAAGGACAGATGGAGGGAGGGAGGAAGGAAGGAAGGACAGATGGAGGGAGGGAGGAAGGAAGGAAGGACAGATGGAGGGAGGGAGGAAGGAAGGACAGATGGAGGGAACCCTTACAGCTGAAAACAGAACATCAAGTAGAAGGAGTAACAGGATACATAACGGTGTTAGGATTACAATATAAAGGTAACAGTTCTGTTACAGTTACAGAAAAAATATGTAATCTGCTCTCTGTGTTCCTGTGATGAGTCTCCACAGCTCTGTCCTCCAGCATGCACCTGTCTCCTCCCAGCATGCACCTGTCTCCTCACCTGATCCCATCCAATCATTAGAGTCTGTATTTAAGTCTTGGTTTGTAGGTTCGGGTTAGAAATCCAGGATAACTGAAAAAGCTTCATCTGTCAAAATCAGTCAGTCGTTCATCGCTGTCTCATCTCTGTTCACTCTGTGTTTGTCTCTGTAGTTGCTGCCCGTGGACGTCCAGAAGAGAGTGTACAATGGAAAGAAATGTCCTGGGACTAGAGGGACACACTACGTGGTTCTGGTTCCTCCTGGTTCTGTTTTTGCCGACAGGTTCTGTGGAGGGAATCTGATCAGTGATGAGTGGATTCCTCACTGCTGAACACTGTGATAAACCGTTAAGTGTTTTCTTGTGACTGACTTCTAGTGTTAAAGATGATTATTAGTCACAGATGATGAACCTGCTTCACACACAGGAAGCCTGTTTATAATGTACAGAGTCTCATATTCAGCTTCATGAAGCTTTAACATGTTCTACACATGCAGACTAATACAGACTCTGCTCTATGAATCTATCACATGGTTCTCTTCTTTCTCTCCTCAGTGACTTTGATGTGATTTTGGGACATCATCCATCTTTAGCAGGAGAGAGGATGCAGATCAGGGGAAGATAACACAAGCATTACTTTCCTAATAACAACGTTCCCGTTCCCATAACAGTCCGTCATGACATCATGCTCGTTAGGACTGCCCAGAGAAGCAACTTCTCATCGCCCCATCACTCTCCCTCCTGTTGGATGTGCATCACCTGCTCCTCCTTTCAACAATCCCTACACTCTCATGGGATGGTCCTTCACAGCTGTTGACCAGAATAACAAAAAAAGTGAGTAGAAGCCAAACTCAGTAAATCTGAATATTTAATATTTTAATATTTATTTAGTAAATATTTGATATTTTAATGTAATAAAGAAAGTTATATTTGTCTCTTTAAATCCACAGCCCAGAAGTTAGCCAAGAAACTGCAGTGTGGTAAAGTTAAACTGGATCAACGCTGCACTAGACGATACCAAAATCTCACTTTAGTAGATGAAAACGGCAACATAGATCGTCAATACATAAATCACCATCTCCTGTGCACCTACGAGGAAGTGCCATGTAAAAACTGCGACTCCTTCTGGAAGAAGATAGTTTCCTGTTTCAAACCCTGCCAGCCATGTCCCAACTGCTCTAATGGTGTGCACTGCAGAAGATGTCCCAACAGCAAACGATGTGAAAGCTGCTCAGTAAGTCTGTAGTCTCTCTCTCTCTCTCTCTGTGTGTGTGTGTGTCTCTCTCTCTCTCTCTCTAATTGTCTCTCTCTCTTCACTCAGGGAGATTCTGGCGGCAGTCTGGTGAAGAAGGTTGGGAATGATGATGTCCTGGTTGGAGTCACTGTTGCTGATCCTGATGAACCCTCAGGGTTGAGTTACTACATGGACGTCTGCGCCTACAGGCCATGGATTTATATAGTAACTGGTATTTAAATGTAACTGAGCAGGTTAACTATCAGTGTAACACTGTGTGAAATAAAGAGATGATAGATCTCCCTACCAGCATCAATCTGTTTCTGTGTGTTATTGACCACTATTATTAATATTAATAATAATACTAATAATAATCTCTCTGCTATCAATAATAAATCTCTTTAAAAAGAGACCGTTCAAACGTTTGTTCCCTTTTCATGAACATTTAGTTTCTATAATGTCAATTATTTGTGTCCTTGGTAAAAGTGTTCTGATCATTTTGTTGATCTGTAAAAATATTTATTAGTCTCCGCCCCCCCCCCCCCCCCCCCCCGTCTGACCCAAGCTTTGAGTTGTTTTGATCTTCTGATCATAGAACCCACTCAGCTCATCATCTGTTCTAGTGTCTGCTCGTTTGATCTTCATTCAGACAAATACAGTTTATAGTGAGATCACACACACACACACACACACACACACACACACACACAGACACAGACACAGACACAGACACAGACACAGACACACACAGAAGATATTTGGTGCATGTTTCCTGCTGGATGTGATGAAGGCTCCTCCAGCTCCGATGAAGGCTCCTCCGGCTCCGATGAAGGCTCCTCCAGCTCCGATGAAGGCTCCTCCGGCTCCGATGAAGGCTCCTCCAGCTCCGATGAAGGCTCCGATGAAGGCTCCTCCGGCTCCGATGAAGGCTCCTCCGGCTCCGATGAAGGCTCCTCCGGCTCCGATGAAGGCTCCGATGAAGGCTCCGATGAAGGCTCCTCCGGCTCCGAGGAAGGCTCCTCCGGCTCCGATGAAGGCTCCTCCGGCTCCGATGAAGGCTCCTCCAGCTCCGATGAAGGCTCCGATGAAGACTCCTCCAGCTCCGATGAAGGCTCCGATGAAGGCTCCTCCGGCTCCGATGAAGGCCCTCCGGCTCCGATGAAGGCTCCTCCGGCTCCGATGAAGGCTCCTCCGGCTCCGAGGAAGGCTCCTCCGGCTCCGATGAAGGCTCCTCCGGCTCCGATGAAGGCTCCTCCGGCTCCGATGAAGGCTCCGATGAAGACTCCTCCGGCTCCGATGAAGGCTCCGATGAAGACTCCTCCAGCTCGAACCCTCACGTCTGATCCAGTTTGTAAATGAGCCAGCTGTTCTCCGGCACTGGTCGGCTCCGTCGGGTCCGTTCTCTCAGACAGTGGAATCATTTAATATAGTAATATAATAATTTGGGTTCTTTTTCTTTATATCTGCTGATTTTTAATCTCATAATTAACTTTCATATTTCAGATTTCATTAACTCAGTAGAATCCTAAACTCTTTAGTAGAGTTACTCGATTCCAACATTTGTCAATAATGATTTTTTGGGTTTTCTTTACAAATTCATTATTTTGCAGCAGCGTTTTATTTAATATCCAATGATCTCTACCCCCCCCCCTCCACCTCCCCCCCTCCGCCCCCTCCACCTCCCCAACCCTAACCCCTCCTGTCTGACCCAAGCTTTGTGATCTCTAAGTGTTTTGGGTTCTAGTTTGAAGTCTTATTTTCGGTCTGACTCGTTTCTGGAGGACGAAGCTCCGTCACCAAAATAAAAGCTCTTCAACCTTTGACAGTTTCCTGTCCCTTACAAAATAAAAGAACCTTTTTCACAATAAAACTCGACCATGTGAAATAAAAACCAGCCACAGTTTGCACCTAAACGTTTAAACTTTATTGTTCATGTTTAAACTTTATTGTTCATCATCTGTTTAACATTTCGACTCGTTTCCTCCGACAGTGAAAAGTTACAGCCGTCAATAAAACCAGAAACTTTTTGGCAAAAATCAACTTTTCTTTTAAATTATGTGCTTCAAAGTTAAAAGTTAAAAGGTTTTACAGCAATAACTTACGTTTTACAGTGTTATTTGTTTCCAAGGCGACAGAGCAGGAAAGTTTCCCCCAAACAAAAAAAAGAAGA
Organism: Scomber colias; assembly: GCA_021039105.1. NCBI lineage: Eukaryota > Metazoa > Chordata > Actinopteri > Scombriformes > Scombridae > Scomber > Scomber colias. The sequence continues at coordinate 46,682 of JAJDFG010000962.1, forward strand.
TTTGTTCTAAAAACAAACTTTTTGATTTAACACAAAAAAAAAACTAAATAAAAAAAATAATTTGATAGTTTCTGAAAAAAAAAACAAGAAAAAAATTCAGTTTAATGGAAAAAAACTTAAAACGATTTAAATCTTTCAGACTGAAGGTTTAACAGTTTAATGTTTTAATGTTTTAATGTTTTTGTGTTTTTAGAACAAACTTCCTGAAAATAAAACCATGAAACGTGAGCAGAACGAGCTCGGACGCTACGCTAGCAGGAACATCGTTATCATCGTCGTCGTTATGTCACCATGGTAACGGTCAGTTAGGTGGGGGCGGGGCCATGCGGGGGTGACAGGCAGAGGGGGCGGGGCTAAGCGCTACACATTTTAGTGGTATAAAAAACATAAAAAGTTCATCTGTGAAGAAGCTTGACTGACAGGTGACAGGAGCCAATGAGAGGGGAGGAGGGAGGTGAGGGGGCGGGGCTAGCACTTAAATACAGACTCACTTCCTGTACAGTCCACAAACACTGACGTCATATTTACACGTCCTCCATTCTGTGTCCCGGCTGCGGCGGCCATTTTGTGTCCCGTTTCTTTTCACACCGACGTGACGATGTACGAGCCGCGCTCGCCGCCGCCGCCGCCGCCGGGCTCCGCCCCCTCTCCCTTCGGCTCCCGCTTCTTGGTGACGGGCGTGGGATGAGCGAGGGCCGTGTGGGGCGTGGTGGAGGAGGACGTGGTGGTTGGTGGTGGGCGTCGCCGTGGTGATGACCTCAGCGCTGCTCTTCCTGGGACTCGGCGTGTAGTTGAAGGGACTGACGCGAGCCGCCACGGCGCCGCTGCGCTGCTGCCCGCGCGCCTGCTGCGGCCGCTCCGGCGGCGGCGGCTTCTCGTCGAGACTCTCGCAGCTGCGGCGCAGGTTGAGGTTGGAGGACGAAGACGAGGACGAGGAGGGGATCTTACTGGGGACGGGGCTGTCGATGACGGGCGGGGCGTTGGCGGCGCTGGAGAGCTAGCCGAACAGGAAGAGGAGGAGCGGCGGGTTGTTGACGGGACAGTCTCCAGACGCACCCACACGTCCTCCGGCTGCTCGCCGCTCCGCTCCGGACGCCTCGCCGCTCTTCGCCTTCCTCCACGTTCCTTTGGAGCGGCCGGCGCCCTCCTCCTCGCTCCGCCCCTTCTCGCTGGACTCCGACGAGGCCGACAGCACCGAGGACGAGCTTCCTGTCCGCTTCCACGTCCCCACGCGGGGGTAACGAGGTCGAGTGTTTGCCGCCGTTTCCTCCGCCGCCGCCGTTCTCCCGCTTCCAGGGTGCCGGTGCGGCTGAAGCGCGATGATGTCGCTTCCTGCGGGCGCGACGGGCTCTCGGAGTGGGAGCGGGTTGACGTCGTGTCTCTTGCTGCTCGCCGGCAGCGGAGCGTCGGGGCTGGTGGGAGACTCGGCGGCGGGCGGCGGCGGACTCCTCCAGCTTCCTCTTCAGCGTGGGACTCGGAGCTTCCTTGATGAAGGTCGACTGGCGGACGAGCGCCGGCTTCTCCGCCTCCTTCGGCTTCTTGGCGCCGACTCTGGACGCGGACTCGCTCCTCGGGATGCCGGCGCTGCCCCTCGCCGCCCCCGCTCTGTTTGGCCGGTCTGGAGGTCGACGACGACGCACTTCCTGGAGACGCGGGTGCGAGGCAGCTGCGACAGCTTTCCTGCTTTCTGATTGGCTGCCGAGGAGCGCGAGGGGGTGGAGTCTCGTGACGACGCCCCTCTGTCGGCGCCGTCGCTGCTTCCTGGAGCTTTAGCCGCGGCGGCCGCTCGGGGCTTGCTTGCGGCCCCTGGCGGCCGGCTCCCTCGGCTTCCCGGTGATCAGGCTCCTGTAGACCTTCTTCCCGCCTCGCAGCGCCTTCGCCGCCTCTTCCTCTTCCTCCTCCTTCTTCTTCTTGGCCTCCAGCGTTGCTGCGCTCTCCCGGCTTCAAGATCTTGGCGCCTCGCTTCAGCGCCTCCTCCTTCTCCCCCCTGCTCTTCTTCGTCTGCGTTGTTGTTGGCCGTCGGCAGGCGGAACGGCGAGCCGACGGATTTGAGCGACAGCACGGAGTCGGAGTCGGAGGACGGCTGGCGGGACAGAGACGAGGCGGAGGGGCGGCGGCGGCGTTCAGGCTGCTGACGATGCAGTTGGCGCCTTCTTGGATGGCCTTCCAATCAAACGACTCGGAGTCAGGGGAGGCGGGGCTTCGAGGTGCCTCCGACGGCTGCTCTTCAGCCAGAATGTTGTCGTCTGACTTGGGAACAGGAAGCGGCGTGGCGGCGGAGGCTTTCTTCTTCTTCTTGGGCATGGCGGAGCTGATGCACTCCTGCAGGAAGGTCGTCCTCCGAGTCGATGCTGAGCGAGCTGAGCGACGAGTTCCTGGAGAAGCAGACGGGCGTGTCCTCCACGTGGAACGCTTTGGGGGCGTAGCCGCTGGCGGCGGGGGGGCGGGGCTTCGACTCTGCCTGCGGCGGCTGGGGCGGGGACTTGGCTTTGCCTCCATCTTGTTTTTTCGGGCGGCGGCGGCGGAGCGAACTCCTTGTAGTTGTTCTCTTGGTCGATGTCGCTGAGCGAGCTGAGCGACGAGTTCCTGGAGAAGCAGACGGGCGTGTCCTCGATGGAGAACTTCTGCTGCTCGTCCGGCGGGTTCGAGGGAAGTTTGGTTCGAGGGAAAACCGCCGCCGTCTGCTGCTTCCTCTTCCTGCCTTCTTCTTCTTTTGTTTTCTTCTCCTCTTCGTCCTTCTCCGCGCCGCCTTCGTCTTCGTCGAAGTCGAGCGAGCTCAGCGAGTCGTTGCGTGAGAAGCAGCACGGCGTGCCCTCGATGGGCGTGTAGTGGCGAGGAGAGTCGAAGGCGAATCCCGGTTTCGCTTTAGCGGCGACGCTGTACGGCGCCCGCTGAGGCCATCGGCTTCACCGGCGACGTCGGTTTCTTCTTCTGCTGCTGCGGGCCGAGCGGAGGCGGGGCGGGGGGGGGCAGCGGGGGGGAGCGAGGGGCGGGGCTTGGAGGTGCTCGCCGTTAGCCGCTCTGACGGGCTTCCTGGGTTTGGCTTTGGGCATGGCGGCGCTGATGCACTCCGCCAGGATGTCGTCACCGTTCTCTCCCTCAGGAAGTCCCGCCCGCCTCCTCTGGGCAGCGCCGGGCGGAGCCGCGGGCGCGACGGTCCGGCGCCGCCTCCTCGTTGGGTGGCGAGTCGATGGTGAGGTCGCTGAGCGAGGTGGCGGTGGAGAAGTTGAGCGGCGTTCCCTCCACGCAGTAAACTCTGGGCACTTCCTCCGCGGGGGGTGGCACCACATCCTTCCTCTGCTGTGATTGGCCGCGGCTCTGAGGCGGGAAGAGCTTGTAGACAGGAAGCTGGCTCGGTTTCCGTGGCGCCGCCTGTTGCTGTTTTCTTGGTTTCCGTGACGATTTAGGCATGGCCATGTCGATGCACGCGGCCAAGATCTCGATGTCGTCATCGTCGTCCGATTCGTCGAGGACCTGTTTCTCCTCCTCCTTCCTCTCCTCCCTCCCTCCCTGCGCCTCCTCCTCCTCCTCCTCCTCTTTCTTCGTCATCTCTGCCGCGATGTACGGCTCGTCCAGACTGAGCGCGCTCAGACTGGAGGCTCGAGAGAAGCCGTGCGGCGTGCTCTCGTGGCGAAGTGCAGCAGGACGTCGGCGCTGCTCTCCTCCTCGTCCTTCTTCTTGGACTTTTCTTCTTCTTTAATCTTCTGCGCCGGCGGCCTGCAGCAGCGGCGGCGTTTTGGCGCGGCTGGGCAGGCATCGTCTGGCCGGGGCTGTCGGGCAGGTCGCGTCGGACTCACCACGCCGCTCGGCACGCCGCTGCACGGCTCGCTGGAGCGCACGGAGCTGGCGATGGAGGAGGTGGAGAAGCTGTCGAGGGAGCTGACGGACGTGCAGCGGCTGAACATCAGCGGCGTCTCCTGAGCGTACGGCTGCTCCGGAGGACTTTTAGGAGTCCTGGCGCCGGACGATGATGTCACATGATGGTGGTGGTGATGGTGGGCGTGGCCGTGATGGTGGGTGATGACCTCGCCTTCCTCGTGCGGAGGGAGCGGCGGCGGCTGCTTGCGGCGGCGGCCAGCGGTCTGACTCTCCGCCTCCTTCTGCTGCCGCTGCTGCTGCTGCTCGTCCTTCTCGCTGACAGGAAGTGTCGGGTAGTCGTTGCCGCCGTTGCCGACGACGCTCCCGCCTCTCCTCTTCCTCCCGATGACATCACCGTCCTCCTCTTCCTCCTCTGACGACAGCGAGGACAGCGAGCTGCCTCTCGAGAAGCAGATTGGCGTGTCCTCCACACAGTACGTCTGTGTCATCTCCTGGTTGCTTTTTGGCACCGCCCGATTGGCCGGGGGGAGGAGGGGGGCGGGGCTTGCTGCCGGAGGAGGCCGGTGGGGTGGGCAGCGAGGCGGCGGCGCTTTCTTCTGCTTTGAACAAAGTCTTACGAGGAGCATCAGCGCCGTATTTCAGGCTGTAGTCAATCGGCTGCTCGCTCGCCGCGTCGCCGCTATAGTTCGATGTTGCCGTGACGACAACGTAGCGTGACGGCTGTACGGACATCATGCGCCCGCCGCTCGTCGCAGAGTCGCCGGCGTCATTTCTCCTCCTCAGCCGGGCGTCCTGCTCGTCGTCTTCGTCGCTCTCGATGCCGCCGCGGTGACTCGGGCTTTGCCTCCCAGAGTTCAGCTGTTCGTCGGAGTACTTCAGGCTGTAGTTGATGGGCGTGTCCAGCTCGGCGCCGTCGTCGTCGGCCATGTGGTTGGCGCTACGGATCTTGTGCGCCAGGTCGGCGGGGGTACTTCCTATAGACGCAGCACCTGTTGGCTCCGCTCTCGTCTGACGAGTAGAACGGCTCTGAGGACGACGGTTTGGTTTTGCCGCGGTTGCCGTAGCCGTCGGCGCTCGTCACGCTGTTGAGGGCTGTCGCTGGACGCTCGCACGCTGGGGCGAGAACACCGGCCGGGCGTACGGCGCCTCCTCGCTCGGCCTCTTCGCTCCGTCTCCGTTCTTCGGACTCGACAGCACGGGCGTGATGGCGTACGAGCGCGTCGTGCTTCCTGCTCCTCCGCCGGCGCCGTTTGCAGCCCCGCCCCTTCCTGTGAGCCGCCTTGGGGCTCAAGTTGTCGATGTTGTCGAAGGTCTCGGACAGCTGCTGGGCGTCCAGCTCCTCGATCAGCGCTTTCTGTTTGCGGGCGTTGCAGCGACGGGGCGCCGGCGCCCGCGACACCACGCTGGCGGTCCTTGTAGCGCGCCGGCCGGTTGGCCATCAGGTTGCGCAGAGCGGCGGCGCTGCCCATGGCGATCATCTTGTGGCGGGAGTGGATGAGATTGCGCAGCATGCCCACGGCGCCCAGCTCCCATAATGCCTCCTGATCTTTGGCGTCGCGTGCCGACAGGTTCCAGAGCGTCCCGCAGGCGTTCGACACGATGGTCAGACTGTGAGACTTCAGGTGCTGCAGCAGAGTCGGCAGGCAGCCATGGTCACGAAGGATCTGCCTGTAGAGGACACGCAAAGCACACATTAACCAGGAGGAGAGGAGGAGGAGGAGAGGAGGGGAGGAAAAATAGGAGAGAGGAGGAGGAGGAGGAGGAGGGGAGGGGAGGAGAGAGGAGGAAAGGAGGAGAGGAGGAGAGGAGAGGGGAGGAGAGGAGGTGGGGAGAGGAGAGGAGAGGAGGAGAGGAGGAGGAGAGGAGAGAAGGAGAGGAGGAGAGGAGAGGAGAGAGGAGGAGAGGAGAGGAGAGGAGAGAGGAGGAGAGGAGGAGGAGAGGAGGAGAGGAGAGGAGAGGAGAGGAGAGGAGGGGAGGAGGTGGTGGAGGAGAGGAGGAGAGAGGAGGAGGGGAGGAGGAGAGGAAAGGAGAGGAGAGGAGAGGAGAGGAGAGGAGAGGAGAAGAGAGGAGAGGAGACGAGACGAGAGGAGGAGAATAGGAGAGGAGAGGAGGAGAGAGGAGAGGAGAGGAGAGAAGAGGAAAGGAGAGGAGAGAAGAGGAGGAGAGAGGAGACGAGGATGAGAGGAGAGGAGAGGGGGAGTAGAGGAGGAGGAGTCTCACCTGTGCGCCTCGTTGGTAGCGATGAGGCTGGAGACGTTGCGTAGGATTCCTCCGCCGCTCTCGATGATGGCGAGCGTGTTGGTGTGGCTGCGGTGCGTCAGCGTTCCCACCAGGAACGCCAGCGCTCCGTCCACCGCGCAGATGTCCGCTTTGTTCTCCGTGCAGTGAGCCGACAGATTCCAGAGCGCGCTCAGTACGGACTTCAGAGTCGACTCCTGGCGGGGAGAAGGAGGACAGGTGTAGGGAGCGTGCTCAGTGCGGACCTCGGCTGGCGATGAGGGAAAGCGAAGTGTTATTTTTACCTTTTGAACCTCGAGAGCGCAGCCCATCAACGCTCGCACGCTGCCGACCTCACGCAGCGTCTTCTTACTGTTCACATCAGCTCGCCACGACAGGTTCCTCAGGACGCTCGCTATCACCTGCAAACACCACAGCGTCACTCTGAGTCCTCACCAGGACTACTGAGAGGTCAGGGGTCAGGGGTCAGGTGTCAGGTGTAAAGAGTCAGGGGTCAGGGGTCAGGTGTAAGGGATCAGGGGTGAGAGTCAGGGTCAGGGGTCAGGGGTCAGGGGTCAGGTGTAAGGGTCAGGTGTAAGAGTCAGGGGTCAGGGGTCAGGTTGTGAGGGTCAGGGGTGAGAGTCAGGTGTCAGGGTCAGGAGTCAGGTGTGAGGGTCAGGGGTCAGGTGTGAGGGTCAGGGGTCAGGTGTGAGGGTCAGGGGTCCGGGTTGTAACACAGTAAGAACCGCGCTGATACCTGCTGCAGGTCTTCACTCTCGGACTTGAGCTGGGCGACCATGGCTCTCATGCAGCCTTCATGGAGCACAGCGTGTGGCCTGATGGGGAAAACAACCCAGCTGGTTATTCGTTAGCGAGCGTTACCGATGAGTCAGCGTGTCGGCCGTACTCTCACCTTATTGGCTACGTCTCCGAAGGTCAGGTTGGTGAGCGCCATGCCGGCGTAGCGGCGCAGCGTGACGCTGTAGTGATCGCTGCTCAGAGCCGAACATCTCACAGTCCACCTGCAGCAGCTCAGCCACCGCCTGCAGCCCACCTGCACACACCGGCCAATCACAGGCACATTACTGCACACACCGGCCAATCACAGAGCACATTACTGCACACACCCGCCAATCAACAGAGCACATTACTGCACACACCGGCCAATCACAGAGCAGATTACTGAGGACTCACCGAGCTCGTTCATAGCGTGTCGATGCTCCTCGTCGAAGGAAAGCTTCATGAGAACACAGACGGCCGGACAGATCTGATGCTCCACTGGAGACGGCACTACACACACACACACACACACACACACACACACACACACACACACAGAGACACAGAGACACACACAGAGACACACACACATACACACACACACACACACACACACACACACAGAGACACAGATACACACACACACACACACACACACACACACAGAGAGACACACACACCACACACACACACACACACACAGACACACACACACACAGAGAGACACACACACACACACACACACACACACACACACACACACACAGAGATACACACACACACACACACACACACAGATCTTGTTATTTCGACTCTTCATGTCAAAGTCGTGACCACGAGTCCTCCTCATTGGTCAGTGTGTGTGTGTGTGTCTCTGTGTGTGTGTGTGTCTCTGTGTGTGTCTGTGACATCACTCACTGGGGTTGTCTTCCTGGTCGACGCCCCTCTCGTGGTTCTCCTGCCAGCTCCAACACGCCTCGCAGTAATGTCTCACCTGCTCCAGCAGGTGGAGCACTCTGATCTCCCTCCGTCCTCTCTTATCGTCCGGCTGGCTGTGCACGATGTTGTGCAGCGCCGCCGACGCTCGCGCCCGCGCCTCCTTACTCCCCCGAGAGTTACCTAGGCAACGCAAAACAGCTGTGAGCAACAGACACAGGAAACCACAACACGTCTCCACTGTGAGCTTTCATATCAGAGACAAACCGAACAGGTTACCGAGCAACAGGGAGTCTTTGTCGTTGCCGTGCAACAGCTGGATGAGCAGCGGCAGGCAGCGGACTGACGCATCGCGATACACGAGTCCTGAGAGCTGGACATGGCGAGCAGCGTCCGCGACATGTCGTCCTTATCGTGAGTCCCCAACATGGACAGAAGACTGTACACCATCTCCACCTGTAGGGGGAGACATACAGCAGGTTGTGTTACAGCGTGCAGCGGCAGGTTGTGTTTACAGCGTGCAGCAGCAGGTTGTGTTACAGCGTGCAGCAGCAGGTTGTGTTACAGCGTGCAGCAGCAGGTTGTGTTACAGCGGTGCAGCAGCAGGTTGTGTTACAGAGTGCAGCAGGTTGTGTTACAGCGTGCAGCAGGTTGTGTTACAGCGTGCAGCAGCAGGTTGTGTTACAGCGTGCAGCAGCAGGTTGTGTTACAGCGTGCAGCAGCAGGTTGTGTTACAGCGTGCAGCAGCAGGTTGTGTTACAGCGTGCAACAGCAGGTTGTGTTACAGCGTGCAGCAGGTTGTGTTACAGCGTGCAGCAGCAGGTTGTGTTACAGCGTGCAGCAGGTTGTTTTACAGCGTGCAGCAGCAGGTTGTGTTACAGCGTGCAGCAGCAGGTTGTTTTACAGCGTGCAGCAGGTTGTGTTACAGCGTGCAGCAGCAGGTTGTGTTACAGCGTGCAGCAGCAGGTTGTTTTTACAGCGTGCAGCAGGTTGTGTTACAGCGTGCAGCAGGTTGTGTTACAGCGTTGCAGCAGCAGGTTGTTTTACAGCGTGCAGCAGGTTGTGTTACAGCGTGCAGCAGGTTGTGTTACAGCGTGCAGCAGCAGCAGGTTGTGTTACAGTCGTGCAGCAGGTTGTGTTACAGCGTGCAGCAGGTTGTGTTACAGCGTGCAGCAGCAGGTTGTGTTACAGCGTGCAGCAGGTTGTTTTACAGCGTGCAGCAGCAGGTTGTGTTACAGCGTGCAGCAGCAGGTTGTTTTACAGCGTGCAGCAGGTTGTGTTACAGCGTGCAGCAGGTTGTGTTACAGCGTGCAGCAGCAGGTTGTTTTACAGCGTGCAGCAGGTTGTGTTACAGCGTGCAGCAGGTTGTGTTACAGCGTGCAGCAAGCAGGTTGTTTTACAGCGTGCAGCAGGTTGTGTTACAGCGTGCAGCAGGTTGTGTTACAGCGTGCAGCAGCAGCAGGTTGTGTTACAGCGTGCAGCAGGTTGTGTTACAGCGTGCAGCAGCAGGTTGTTTTACAGCGTGCAGCAGCAGGTTGTGTTACAGCGTGCAGCAGGTTGTGTTACAGCGTGCAGCAGGTTGTGTTACAGCGTGCAGCAGCAGGTTGTGTTACAGCGTGCAGCAGCAGGTTGTGTTACAGCGTGCAGCAGCAGGTTGTGTTACAGCGTGCAGCAGCAGGTTGTGTTACAGCGTGCAGCAGCAGGTTGTGTTACAGCGTGCAGCAGCAGGTTGTGTTACAGCGTGCAGCAGGTTGTGTTTACAGCGTGCAGCAGCAGGTTGTGTTACAGCGTGCAGCAGCAGGTTGTGTTACAGCGTGCAGCAGCCAGGTTGTGTTACAGCGTGCAGCAGCAGGTTGTGTTACAGCGTGCAGCAGGTTGTGTTACAGCGTGCAGCAGCAGGTTGTGTTACAGCGTGGAGCAGGTTGTGTTACAGCGTGCAGCAGGTTGTGTTACAGCGTGCAGCAGCAGGTTGTGTTACAGCGTGCAGCAGCAGGTTGTGTTACTGCGTGCAGCAGGTTGTGTTACAGCGTGCAGCAGGTTGTGTTACAGCGTGCAGCAGGTTGTGTTACAGCGTGCAGCAGGTTGTGTCTACAGCGTGCAGCAGGGTTGTGTTACAGCGTGCAGCAGGTTGTGTTACAGCGTGCAGCAGCAGGTCTGTGTTACAGCGTGCAGCAGGTTGTGTTACAGAGTGCAACAGGTTGTGTTACAGCGTGCAGCAGCAGGTTGTGTTACAGCGTGGCAGCAGCAGGTTGTGTTACAGCGTGCAGCAGCAGGTTGTGTTACAGCGTGCAGCAGGTTGTGTTACAGCGTGCAGCAGGTTGTGTTACAGCGTGCAGCAGGTTGTGTTACAGCGTGCAGTAGGTTGTGTTACAGCGTGCAGCAGCAGGTTGTGTTACAGCGTGCAGCAGGTTGTGTTACAACGTGCAGCAGCAGGTTGTGTTACAGCGTGCAGCAGCAGGTTGTGTTACAGCGTGCAGCAGCAGGTTGTGTTACAGCGTGCAGCAGCAGGTTGTGTTACAGCGTGCAGCAGGTTGTGTTACAGCGTGCAGCAGGTTGTGTTACAGCGTGCAGCAGGTTGTGTTACAGCGTGCAGCAGCAGGTTGTGTTACAGCGTGCAGCAGCAGGTTGTGTTACAGCGTGCTGCAGGTTGTGTTTACAGCGTGCAGCAGCAGGTTGTGTTACAGCGTGCAGCAGGTTGTGTTACAGCGTGCAGCAGGTTGTGTTACAGCGTGCAGCAGCAGCAGGTTGTGTTACAGCGTGCAGCAGGTTGTGTTACAGCGTGCAGCAGCAGGTTGTGTTACAGCGTACAGCAGCAGGTTGTGTTACAGCGTTGCAGCAGCAGGTTGTGTTACAGCGTGCAGCAGGTTGTGTTACAGCGTGCAGAGGTGTGTTCGTTGTTACAGCGTGCAGCAGGTTGTGTTACAGCGTGCAGCAGGTTCGTGTTTACAGCGTGCAGCAGGTTGTGTTACAGCGTGCAGCAGCAGGTTGTGTTACAGAGGCAGCAGGTTGTGTTACAGCGTGCAGCAGGTTGTGTTTACAGCGTGCAGCAGCAGCGTGCAGCAGGTTGTGTTACAGCGTGGCAGCAGCAGGTTGTGTTACAGCATGCAGCAGCAGGTTGTGTTACAGCGTGCAGCAGCAGCGTGCAGCAGGTTGTGTTACAGCGTGCAGCAGCAGGTTGTGTTACAGCGTCTGCAGCAGGGTTGTGTTACAGCGTTGCAGCAGCAGGTTGTGTTACAGCGTGCAGCAGCAGGTTGTGTTACAGCGTGCAGCAGCAGGTTGTGTTACAGCGTGCAGCAGCAGGTTGTGTTACAGCAGCAGCAGGTTGTGTTACAGCGTGCAGCAGCAGGTGTGAACTCACCTTGGTTCCCAGGTGGCTGGTGATTCGTCGAGGCACAGAGTAGCTCGTCTCATTGGCCGGTTCGTGGTCCAATCGGCTGCTGGAGCTCTGCAGGTGAAAACAAAAGAAAAACGTTTAACGGAAGAAAAAAAAAGAAGAAGAAGAAAAACTGACACCTGAACGAGACGCTCACCTGAGCTGCAGCTAATACACTGCTGTCACTCGGCCCCGGAGATTCCTCCACCTGCAGACGAGAGGACAGGTGAGGACAGTAGAGGACAGGTGAGGTCAGGTGAGGACAGGTGAGGTGAGGTCAGGTGAGGACAGTAGAGGACAGGTGAGGTGAGGACAGTAGAGGACAGGTGAGGACAGTAGAGGACAGGTGAAGACAGTAGAGGGACAGGTGAGGTGAGGACAGGTGAGGATAGGTGAGGACAGGTGAGGACAGGTGAGGACAGGTGAGGTTGAGAACAGATGAGGTGAGGACAGATGAGGTGAGGACAGGTGAGGACAGGTGAGGTGAGGACAGGTGAGGACAGGTGAATTGAGGACAGGTGAGGACAGGTGAGGTGAGGACAGGTGAGGTGAGGACAGTAGAGGACAGTAGAGGTGAGGACAGGTGAGGTCAGGTGAGGTGAGGACAGGTGAGGTGAGGACAGGTGAGGACAGGTGAGGACAGGTGAGGTGAGGACAGTAGAGGGACAGGTGAGGACAGTAGAGGACAGGTGAAAGACAGTAGAGGACAGGTGAGGTGAGGACAGGTGAGGATAGGTGAGGACAGGTGAGGACAGGTGAGGTTGAGAACAGATGAGGTGAGGACAGGTGAGGACAGGTGAGGACAGGTGAATTGAGGACAGGTGAGGACAGGTGAATTGAGGACAGGTGAAGGACAGGTGAGGTGAGGGACAGGTGAGGTGAGGACAGTAGAGGATCT
>JAJDFG010000963.1:0-58656 GCA_021039105.1 Scomber colias
GTCCCTCCCTACTTCCTTCCTTCCTTCTTCCTCCCTCCCTCCCTCCTATCTTCCTTCTTTCCTCCTTGCTTCCTCCCTTCCTCTTTTCTTTTCTCCCTCCCTCCTTCCTTTCTTCCTCCCTCCCTCCCTCCTATCTTCCTTCCTTCTTCTGCTGCCATCTACTGGAGAACTGGAGAATTACATCTGCTCACTAAAGCTTTTTTCCTTGGAAAGAAGGAAGGAGGGAGGGTGGGAAGGAAGGAAGGAAAAGAAGGAGAGAAGGAAGGAAAGAAGGAAGGAAGGAAGGAAAGAAAGGAGAGAAGGAGGGAGGGAAGGAAGGAAGGTAGGTGGGAAGGAGGAAAGAAGGACAGAAGGAAGGAAGGAAGGAAGGAAGGAAGGAAGGAAGGAAGGAAGGAAGGAAGGAAGGAACAAACGAAATAAGGAAGGAAGGAAGGAAGGGAGGAAGGAAGGAAGGAAGGAAGGAAGGAAGGAAGGGAAGAAGGAAGGAGGGAGGGTGGGAAGGAAGAAAGGAAGGAGGGAGAGTGGGAGGGAAGGAAGGAAGGTACGTGGGAGGGAAGGAAGGAAGGAGGGAGGGTGGGAAGGAAGGAAGGAAGGATGGAAGGAAGGAAGGAGAGAAGGAGGGAGGGAAGGAAGGAAGGTGGGTGGGAGGGTGGAAAGAAGGACAGAAGGAAGGAAGGAAGGAGGAGGAAGGAAGGGAGAAAAAAGGAAGGAAAGGAGGGAAGGAAGGAAGGAGGGAGGGAAGGAAAGAAGGAAGGAGGGAGGGTGGGAAGGAAGGAAGGAAGGAAGGAAGGAAGGAGAGAAGGAAGGAAGGGAAGGAAGGAAAGTATATGGGAGGGGGAGGAAAGAAGGACAGAAGAAAGGAAGGAAGGAACGAAATAAGGAAGGAAGGGAGGAAGGAAGGAAGGAAAGGAGGGAGGAGGAAGGAAAGGAGGGAGGAGGAAGGAAGGAAGGAAAGGAGGGAAGGAAGGAAGGAAAGGAGGGAGGAGGAAGGAAGGGAGAAAGAAGGAAGGAAAGGAGGGAAGGAAGGAAGGAGGGAGGGAGGAAAGAAGGAAGGAGGGAGGGTGGGAAGGAAAGGAGGGAGGGAGGAAAGAAGGAAAGGAAGGAAGGGAGAAAGAAGGAAAGAAGGAAGGAAGAAAGGACTGTGGCCACACCTTTGCAGTTACTTTGGAAGACTGCCCTTTGGAACTGGAACTGGAACTGGAACCAGTTTGGCTTCTTTCATAGGAAACCCTTTACATGTATTTAATCCATCAGGTTATTTAATCTCTTTATTCTTACACTTTTATATTTGCCCTATTTTAACATTTGTTACATTAAGCGCCATACAAATAAAGTTGTATTCATTATTTTCCATATCAGTTGGGTGACAAGATGTGGAATAGATTAATGTTAATTGATCATCAGTGTAGAATGGAAATAGTGGTACAAACCTAATGACATCAGGCTGCAAACGTTTTCTCCAAATATGATGCTTTTATTCTGAAATCTGGATGTGCTGCCATCATGTCACATGACCTCAAATGTGTGCTCGTGTCATCAGTTCCGTATGATGTCATTTCTACATTTTTTGTAAAATGATGTCACAATGGTTCTAAGACATCAAAGGCTTTAATGTCTTAGAACTATTGTGACATAACACTTTTGTTACACTGAAGTAGGACTAGAGTTCCATCATATTCACTCTCTTAAACTGCATACTCCAAGTATTGTATTCCAGAGTTAAGTGTAGTCTACCAAGGACCACTACGAACCTCTACCCACCAATACAGTCTACTACAGACAGCTAGTCTACCAACTGACCATTACATACAAACTGCTGCTGCTTTTTGTTACTTAGAGCCATGGCTAAAAAGAGCAATCGCCCAAACCAGGCAACACGCGCTAAAGCAATGCAAATGGCAGGTTTTGCCAAGGCACCACATCTGGTGGGATGGCAACAACCACGACTCCTAATCCCAAGCAGCCCACAAAAGGCAGAAGCGCCAAACGGCCCGCACCAGGCAGAAGTGCCAAACGTCCCACAAAAGGCAGATGTGCCAAACGTCCCACAAAAGGCAGAAGTGCCAAACGGCCCGCACCAGGCAGAAGTGCCCAACGGCCGGCACCAGGCAGAAGTGCCAAACGGCCCGCACCAGGCAGAAGTGCCCAACGGCCCGCACCAGGCAGAAGTGCCAAACGGCCCGCACCAGGCAGAAGTGCCCAACGGCCCGCACCAGGCACAAGTGCCCAACGGCCCGCACCAGGCACAAGTGCCAAACGGCCCGCACCAGGCACAAGTGCCCAACGGCCCGCACCAGGCACAAGTGCCCAACGGCCCGCACCAGGCAGAAGTGTCCAACGGCCCACACCAGGCACAAGTGCCCAACGGCCCGCACAAGGCAGGAATGCCAAACGGCCCACAACAGGCAGGTTTTGCCAATTTACCATTCCCATTTGGATGGCCATTCATGCCTAACATGGCAGCACAAATGATAGGTTTAAACATGGCAGCAAATATGATAGGTTTCAACGGGATAGGTGGCAACGTACCCGTACCGGTAGGATGGCCGCACATACAGAACACGGGTGGTTTTCCAAACATACCACCCCCATTTGGATGGCCTATCGCACCTAACATGGCAGGTCTTGCCAACACAGGATGGCCACACATACCACCTGTATTAGGATTCCCCAATGTACCACATATGACAAACGCACCACAAATGGCGGGGTTTGCACCACATTGGCGAAAACCACCACACCAGGCAAGACAACATGCCAACACAAGACAACAGACAGTACATAGTAGCACACCACGCACGACAGGTTTTAACAATGCTCCACGCATGCCTAACACCCCACACCTGCCAGAAGTGCCAAGTACATCACACAAAAAAGAAGTGCCAAGCTCACCACAACAGGCTGAAGTGGTTGTCCAGCTGCAGGAGGAACTGCAGCACAAAATTAAGCAGTTAGAGGAGCGGCTGCAGCAAAAGGATTTGGACATTTTAGCTCTAACTCAAGAAAACAAGGAGCTTAATGAAAGGCTGATTAGCAAACAGTCTGAATATATCGCCCTGGAGGCCAAGTATAAAAAAGACCTGGCTGCAAAGACAGAGGACAGAGTTACCCAGTTGGAGGAGTTCTTTCACCAACTGGAAGGGCCTAAGACAGATGATGACAACAAAAATAAAGAAAAAGAAAAGGCTGCAAAAAAAATTAAAGTGAAAGAAGATAAGGCAGCAAAAAAAGAGAAAGCAAAACAAGATAAGGCAGCAAAAAAAGAGAAAGCAAAACAAGATAAGGCAGACAAACAACGAAGAGAAAAGGAGGAAAAGGCAGCCAAAAAACTTGAAAATGAAGAGAAGAAGAGTTTTTGGAGGTGGAGGACATTTAATAGAAGAAGTGACACCAACAATAGGGTGGAGGAAGTTATAGTGATATAGCTTCCTCTTCCTCCACTCTTCACCTCTCCACCCTCCCTTCTTTCCCCCTCTTCTTGTCCCCCATCTTCCTCACCCAAGCCTCAGCCATTCCACCTTTCTCTCAATGCCCACCATCCCATCTTCCCCACCTAAACCTCCCTCATTCCACCCTTCTCCTAACTCCCACCCTCTCTCGATCATCCCCTCCCTCTTCCCACCCCCCTTTCCTAACCTCTCCACCCTCCCTTCTTTCCCCCTCTTCTTGTCCCCCCATCTTCCCCACCCAAACCTCTGTCATTCCACCTTAATCACAGTATCCCCATCCCATCTTCCCCACTAAAAACTTCCGCATCCCACCTTAATCCGAATTCCCACTGTCCCATCTTCCCCACCCAAACCTCCCTCATTCCACCCTTCTCCTAACTCCCACCCTCTCTCAATCATCCCCTCCCTCTTCCCACCCTCTCTCCTTCTCCACCCCCCTTTCTACCTCTCCTAACCTTTCTTCTATCTTTAGGGCAGCACGTTGGCTCGGTGATTAGCACTACAGCCTCACAGAGACACCTCTGTTTCTGTGTGGAGTTTGCATGTTCTCCTCGTGTCTGCGTGGGTTTTCTCCTGGATCTCAGGTTTCCTCCCACATCCCCCAAAAACATTCACAAATTCCCCCCCCCTAAACAAAAATAAAATAAAATTCACACCCCTTACATAAATGTATCTGACTCTCTGTGTAACGATATATATCTCTTACAAATGTGTGACTTTATACTCTGAATGTAATAAATAATATTAGAAGCTGTGATGTCACATGTAATGATTTAAACAAGTTATGATTTAAACAAGTTATGATTTAAATAAGATTAATTAAATAAAGATTAAAGTTCCATTCAGACAGAATATTCACTGTGGTTCCTCTGTAACTGAACTTTCTGGTTCTGGTGAGAAATTGATGATAAAAATGGGACATGGACATTCAGCAGGATAAAGCCAAAAGCCTCCTCAGTACAGGGGGGTTAAAAGTTAAAAGTGATGTGAAGAAACCAAAAATTGTAATCCTTCTCTGAGTCATAGCCTAACTCAGTCAAATCATAATAAGAATCAATTTAAGAATGTGTTGTATTTTAAAAGCTTGTTATATTAGCCATTGTGTTAAATCGCCATCGGAAAAGTATAAAACTGTCAAATAAATGTAGTAGTGTAAAAAAGTACAATATTTCCCTCTGACATGCAGTGGAGTGGAAGTATAAAGTAACATCACATGGAAATACTTAAATAAACATACTTTCCACCACTGCACTTTATTATATTATTACTGAGATAATTTATCCTCAGACAGTATCAGTGCTGCAGTGACACCTAGTGGCCGAACTCTGGCACTGCAAAACAAACAGTGAGTCTACCACATGTTCACAGTTTGTCATTAGTCAATAAAGAAAGAAATATGTTTTGTTTTTTTAAAGATAAGAATCAATTTAAGAATGTGTTGTATTTTAAAAGCTTGTTATATTATCTATTGTGTTAAATCTTCATCTGAAAAGTATAAAACTGTCAAATAAATGTAGTGGAGTAAAAAGTATAATATTTCCCTCTGACATGTAGTGGAGTGGAAGTATAAAGTCACATGGAAATACTTAAATAAGCATACTTTCCACCACTGCACTTTAGTATATTATTACTGAGATCATTTATCAGTGCTGCAGTGACACCTAGTGGCCAAACTCTGGCATTGCAAAACAAACATTGAGTCTACCACATGTTCACAGTTTGTCATTAATCAATAAAGAAAGAAATATATATTTTTAGATATTTATTTGATATTATCATTTAATTCAAGATTTTAGTGGTTGAAAGTACATCCCTGTACCTTGTGGACCATCAAATAAATTCCTTCCTTCAGTTGTTAAATTGATAATGTAAAAATGTCCAAATATCTAAAATAAAAATAAAAACAGTTTAACAAGTCAATTATATGAATTACAACCATTTCCTTATTCTGTCTTTACAGTTAATAATCAATAAACAAGTTAACAAATTATACTTTTTTAAAATTTCATACATTTATTATAGAAAGGCCTTGTGTCTGCATTATTAGCAGTATAATAGGGAGGTATTCCATCTCAATTAATATGTATTAAATCACACTTTTAACTTTAATTTTAAGCATTTACAGTTTCCATGATCTAATGTTCTGTATTTTGTCATTTGTAGCTGAAACAAATCTATTAAAAAAGTATTATACTTCATTGAATTTAACCTGAGGACTGTGTATTTGTTGGGATACAAGACACTGACACTTTATTTTAAGTAAAATAGAGTTCAAAATTACCCTCTTTTATATTTAAAATGTTTTTTTCATCACACTCTTGAGATAAAGAGAGTCTAATATTCTGATATTGGTAAAGTGATTATTGTTTTTATGCATCACATACAACAAATATACTGCGTATGAGCAGTTTTATCTGGACACTTAAACTACCTGACAGAGAGAGAGAGAGAGAGAGAGAGAGAGAGAGAGAGAGAGAGAGAGAGAGAGAGAGAGAGAGAGACATATGGAGGCTGTCTCAATCAGCTCTAATGCAAAGTTCTGGTTAAACATTGGCCCAAAGTTTGCCTTCCGCCTTCTGTTGTTTTTACACTAAAGGTCCGGCAATTGTTGCAGGCATTATTGACTTAGTAATTAAAGTATTTTAACGTGGGGATTCTGTAATCATTACATATGCCACCATCTGTCCCCTGTGCCGCTGCATGAGCACCTGAAATGGATTTTTCCCCCTGAGTAGATAACGTATAAAAACCAATCAAGAAGGGAGGAGGAGGAGGAGGAGGGAGGATGACGTCACAGCCATTCATCTAAAACTGTCCGACTGATGCCATTATTTGTCTTTATTGAGTTTTTATTAAATGTTTAGCAGTGGCCTCTCAGATTCATTGACTTCTGATATGAAGTTCCTCCCTGAAAACACGAATAAAGACAGTTTGGAAAAACCTGCAATAGTATTTATTTTAATCACATTAACTATTTATTATGTTTATTTAATTGGAGGTATTTAGACAAATGAATAGTTTTTATTATGATGTTGAAAATCTCCAGAGATAAGATAAGTATATGACACACAGTATTACGATATAAATAAAGACTTCTGGCACCTGAGATTCATATTCAACAGACCTTCTCTAAACATGTGTAGTATGGGGTTTTACCAGTTAGGCATCAAAATGATATGAGGACTGTCAATATAAAGTTCTTGACAAAAGGTAACCACAATCTTTACTCATTGAACTTTTCCAGACTGTGATATAAAGGAAAATATGAAGTGAAATGCATTTAATCTTCTATTTCTTTTTAGTGTACCTACTTGGTGAAGCCCATCTGGTTTATTAATACAAACTTGTCTGATTTTGTCATTGTTAGGAAATTGTCTCTAATGTAATGGCAAATACTTGAAAGAATGAATATAGTCGTAATAATTAATATAAAAATACTTATAATTTCAAGAGGTTATCAAATGTAAAGGTAATCCTAAAGAGCAGCATGGGTTGTTATTGGGCTGTTTAAGGATTAATATAATGTTGTATTCCTGCATCCAATGACTGTACAGTAATCAAAGGAGGCTGTAAGGAACCAGCTGTTTCCTTACAGTAGTTATAAGATATTAATGTATGTAAATGGGATTTTTTTATGAATTTGTGGAGCTACACGATGATTATTGCAGTCATTTAATGTCTTATGAATTTGGTATATTAGGGCTGTCAGCGTTAACGCGTTAATCGCGATTAGATTAATGCAATCCATAACGCGTTAATTTTTTTTATCGTATTTTAATGTTGCAGGCTTTGAAGTGGCCTCCTGCAGTAAACCTACCGCGCTGATGGAAAGTAAGAGAGCTACTGGACTTTTGAACGGCTTGTTTAACTTTAAAACACTTCCAGCTTAAAACTGCCTTGAAATGTAAAATAACAGGATTTTAAACATGCAATTCAAAATGCAATTAATCGTGATTAACTATGGAAATTCTGCGATTAATCTCAATTTAAAAAATTGATCGTTTGACAGCCCTAATAATAATGTATGCAAATGGGATTTTTTGATGAATTTGTGGAGCTACACGATGACTTGTTACATGATAATGTTGATTATTGGAGTAATTTAATGTCTTACGAATTTATACATTTTACAAACTCGAGATACTAAATGTAGATTAAAGGTTTTAAGTTTTAAGTGTCTTTTGTCAGAGGAAACTGACGACACAAACCATCTTTTCTCTTTAGATCTTATGGTTTTATTGTGTCCCCATCTGGTCCAGGACTTTAAGTGGACAAACTCAAGAGGAGGCATGTTGTACTGAGGTCACCATGGTGTGATATTAACAGTTTACTCACAGACATCATCCCTCCCTCCGCCCTCTCTGTCGGTCTCTCTTTGTTGGCTCTGGTAACATTTTGGTAAACACTTTAATCTCCCTCCATTGTGCCGCAGAGAAACCAAATAATTGCAAATATAAAGCCCCCAGTTTTGATCCGCTGTCTTCAATTGTGTTTCCGTCCTGTAATCTCCGAGTTCAGCCATTAAAGAGTCATGTGTTCTGCTGTTTGACACCAGGTCTTTGAATCAGAGGAGATAAGGATTCTATTGGGGTCTATTATTGACTGTAAGTCAATGTGCTGCAGGGCCGGACAAAAGCAAGAACACCAACTGTTCCCTGTTACGCTCTGTTCAGTATCTCCATAATTACAGTAAGTGGATGAATGGACAGACGGGTAACTAAAAGAAAAACATAGTAATGACTTGTATGTTTGGAAATGTGTTGCCATTGTGTCTATTATTGGACATGTATCCTGCACTGCAGGTGCTACTGGGATCGTTTATTTACTGGGCTTGGTACAATGTAGGACTGATGTTAAGGTTGCAACTAACTCTCTATATTGATTTATCTGTTGGTTTTTTCCCCCCATAATTGATGTATTGTAATATAATACAAAGAAATTCAAATAAAGACTAGACACTTGAGATGCACCAATCCAAGGTGACATCTTCAAAGCATGTGTTGGGTTTTGGACTGATTACATTTACAGCCATATAAAGCACAGCATCTCCTACAAGAATCATCACATTATGGTAGTTGAGGGGTTTAAGTGGAGCTGTGCTGTCAGAGGCAATAGCCCCTAAGGTAGGGTCTCCCAAGGCAAATTGGTCCCAGGTCAGGGTCCAGAACAAGAACAATTCACAGACCTCAACGAAGCGGCATTTCAGGCATGTGGGAATCTCACCTGGAAGTGGGAGATCAGGTCACTCCCTTAGTGCCAGACCTGGGAGGGGAGCACGCCGGCAAGCGTCTGGTGGCTAGGCCTTGACCCATGGAGAAATAACATGGAGTTGCTGTCCTGTAGACTCAGGTTGGGTACTTCCGTAATGGTGGGGACCTGGGCATTGTAAGTTACCGACTAAATATAGTTGGGCTTGCACCAGCTCTGGAAACTCCTGGAGAGGGGCTGGACTCTCTTCTTTTCTGGAGTTGCCCAGGCTGAGAGGCGCCAGATGGGGTTTGGATACTCATGAGTCCCCTGCTGAGTGTAGCACTGTTGAGTTCTCTCTGTGGAATGAGTAGGTCAACTCCTTGCAACTACATGTTTCTAGGAAGAAGAACAGAGCTCTCAACTGGCATTGATTGGATCATTTGGCAGGGGAGGCTGATGGACAGGCCTGGGAGACCCGAACAAGTAGTGTGGGTTGACTAAGAATGTCTGGCAGAAGTCCCTGTTCATGAGATTGCGGAAGAGGTTGGGGACATGAAATCCAAGTGGGCCATATTTGGGACCTCAGTTGTGGAGGAAGCTGCTCAGAGTTGTGACTGGAAGGTCATCATTGTCCCTTGAAACCGGTGCTGGTGGACACGAGGGGTGAAGGAGGCCCAAGGGTAGTAGCTCAGGTCGTGGTTGAAGAAAAACACATTGTGTGGAGGAGTTTGGGGAGGCAATGGAGGACTTTCAGCTTGGCCTATAAGAAGTTCTGGCTAACTGTCAGGCATCTCAGGAAGGGAAGGCAAGGCTGGTTTCAGCAGTAGTGGAGAACTGCTGGAGACTAGGAACAGTGTTGGGTAGTGGAAGGAACACTTCTCGGTCCACTATTCGGTCCGTAAAAAAGAGCTGTGTCCACATTCTTGGGCATTAAGTCTGACTCATTCTCCATGAGTGTTGGGCTTTTCCAGGGTTGTCTCTTATCACTGATTCTGTTTGTGTTTTCATGGACAGAGTCTCAAGGCACAGCCAAGGGAAGGAGTGTGTCTAATTTGGCGCCCTCAGACTTGCTTCTCTCTCTCTTTTTGCAGATGATGTGGCTCTGTTGACTTCATCACAACAGGATGGTTTGCAGCCAGATATATAGTGGTCAAACACAGCTGTTGGCTCTATAAGAATCAGAGTGATCTTTGATCTGTCTGAGAGTACACATCGAACAAATTCTGCACCAAGTCTAGTCTTTCTATCACCTGACTGATGAATATATACCTGAGTAGAGCAGGTGTACTGCTGCTTTCCACTCGTTGTGCAGTCAGGGAAAAGCACGCCAGTCTGACAAAAAATCTTTATTTACAACAACTTGCACACAGAAGAAATGGAAGCCCTCAGGCATCATGCACTATAGGAACAAAGGCACTTTGTCCTTGTTTACAAATTGGCGAAATTAGTGATTAAAAAATACAGAAGTGGATAAAGAAGAAGTAATAATTAATATTTTCATACAAATAAATATATATTTTTGCCTCTTTCCATCTACAATATATTAGAGTATGGGTTAAACCCTTTTCATAAATAAATATTATAAGGTATATAGACAAACAGAAGGTCTTTTCTATGTTGATGGTTAAAGCAGAAGTGTCCTGGTGGCTTCTCAAGCTAAGGCTCATACTTTACCTACAGTTTGCGTGTCCAGGATTTGACGTTAGTGTGTCCTTGTCACATGTCCATCACCTCACTCTCCACTGACGGGAGCTGGACTCTGAACATCAGGACCATCCTCCCGCAGAGGTTTGTGTTTTCATTGTCACTGCACTCCTCCTGCTCCCATGAAGACAGTGTTGATGGGGGGCAGTGAGGAAACCAGGTCCTGCACGTTTGAAGAAGACGGCACCCGCTGCTGGGAGAGGAGTGCATCCTGGGAGGTGAACGGAGAGGGAACTCCGTACATGCAGGGAGCAGATCCTGACGAGGAAAGGGAATGATCTGTGAAAGATTTAAACATACTTTTGTAAGTGTTTTGAGAAATGTATGATGTAGTAGCACAACAAGCTAGAGCGACAGTAGCGTTGGCCTTACACAGAACTACTCTCAGAGACTAAAAATATGATCTCTGTTATTAGTCTTTGGAGCAGTTTCTAAACAAACTAACAAGACCAAACTCTCCATAATGAAGGAACATGTCACCCAGTGCAGTAGTGTGGCTCACAGATGTGTTTTTAATCGTTTTTGGGCAACAGCAGAGGAATAAGATATATATCAGGCTTCGATACACAATACTTGTTAGTAGATCAGTTCATTGTTGTTTTGGCTCCAAACATGAGATTTGTTGACAATAAAAAAAAACATAGAACATTGCCAGCTGTATCCTATAACTCTCTGTGCATATATACATATAACCATAGGCATATTCGTCAGTTTAATGTCTTTTAAAATTGTATTTGTATTATTCAACGCTGCTATGTGTATATCCTTGAAGATCCTTTTATGCTTAAAGGGGCTATATGCGGAATACAGCTTTATTAGCTTTCAGGAATTTTATTTTTGCTATGTAACCCACTAATGGTGTATTTACATCTGGAGTAGAGAGTTACGTCACACGCCCTCTGTGTGTGTTGTTCTGGAGCCTTTGTTTTGGAAGCCGGGCCGGCCGCGCGTTCATGTTAGTGGATGTGAGCCACCTCCTCCTCTCCTCCACCGGAACCGTTAACCCACTCCCCCTATATAACCGGGACCGTAATGCCACTCCCCCTATCAAACCACTGAGGACCGGCTGCGGACTTAGCGAAAGCGACACGGCGGAGGAAAACCCCATGAAGAGACCACGCTCAGCTGCCAAGAAACTCTCCGATAAAGAGAGGAATAAGACCCGGGTTAACATTGGCCTTGCATTTCCGAGGTGGAGAGCCCTGCGAGAAGAAAAAGGGATACATTTTGACTCGGAGCTAGCTCTTCTTCTCTTGGACCAGTAAGTAACGTTATGTGTATACAGTCACATATCTGTTTAGTTAGTTTTAGACTAACGTTAGACATTATGTCGCATATCATGTTCATTTATTTGACAGTCTTAGGACAAAGCCTGAGCTGCAGCTCGGCTTCATGATAGCCATGGAGGGGAGCATACCTATGATCCCCGGCTAGCTCGGCTGCTAACTCAGCTAACTGCAGACGGACTGTGTGTAACTCCTGTAGTGTTGGATATAATGTAGACTCAGACTGGTCCCGGTTTTGTTTTGCTGTTAACACAAACGAGCTAGAGCTAAGCTAAGCGAGCTACCGTCATACGTCTGAGCTGGTAGCCATGTGGCTAACGTTAGCAATAAGCATCGTAAAATAGTAACATAGGAGGGAATAGGAAGGCTTACGACTAGTGCTGTGTGTTATCACATTTTATGTCTGTCCGCATATTTTATAGCACAAAGGGAGAGAAGTGAGTATGAAAATATGTATGGCCTGCTTGTGTAATGTTAGTTGTAATACTGTCAGGGCAGTACATAGATGATGATGATGATGATGGTGATGCTAACCATGCTTCACTGGACCAGTCCTTGCTATTTCAGAAACTTTTGACTAAATAGAAGATATTTTTGTCCTAAAAATAATAAACAGGCTATTGGACTGGTGATGTAATACTGTGACTGTTACTCTGATAAAGATGATAGACATTTTGGTCTTACAACTACTTGTGTTTTCTATAACTGAAGAAGTTTATTGTAATTAACAGTTTAGCAATTCTGACATTTTTAAATGTGAGAATTGTCTGTCATGTTGGGTTTGTTTAGATTAAAGCTCTGAAATATTTTATACACAGGTTACATTTTTTTTTGTCCTGCAATCCTCAGGTCATAATGCCCAATACTGCAGTTACTCCACCATGGCAGACTGGCAGATGCTGTGTGATGGAAGGAATAATACCAGGAACTACTCTTCAGACTCTCCGTCCTGTCCTCATCACGTTCTCATCAGTGGCTTTGAGCACAGCAGGCCACAAAAGCGGACAAACCATACTGAATTACACTTTGCATGCTGCTACTTTGTCATTACTAATCATAAACCTTACATGGTGTCATTAGTCATTATTTCTGAATTTGATGAGCTTTTATCTATTGTCTTCAGTTTGTTATAAACTGAAGGGGCAGTAAACCACATTTGAGATGTTAAAACAGAACTGTAATACATCAATGTGTATGATAGTGGAGTTTTGTTTTCATTTTAACTTCAGTGTAGATTGTACAGATGCAGAAACAATTGACTTTTTTTTCTTTCTTTTTTTTGTCCAGATGGTTACAGCAAGAAGAGAAAAGTGATGTATACCTCCTAAAAAAATGTACTATTTATGATTATTGTTTTCTGGAATTGACTGTGCAATACTGCTCACCAATAAACTTGACATTGAGATTATATTCATGCTTCATCCATTTCAACATTATCCTTTGTAACACTGTAGATAACACTGGCTTAGTCCACTACTGCTTAGAGAGTGTAATTCAATCACTGACCATACACAAGTGAAATGTAAATTGATGTACTGTTTACCACAAAGCAGAAAACTTATGGTGTTTCACAATTCTGTTATTAGTGAATGAAGCGGATCCACACATCATTTTTTGAAGAATATTTCTTTACTCATTAATGAACAATAGGCTAAACAATAACTTCTGAAATTCTCAATAACTTCATAAATTATTATAAATGATTAATTAAACATGTTAATCTACTGAACAGGACTGAGTTGCCTTTGATCTCTAAATGATGCATGTTCCTGTAAATGTGGGGTGCATGTTGCTGCAGATGTCAGAGGTAGGTATGGCATGGCAGTTGAGCATCATGATGGCCCTGCTGCATCATCAGAGCATCAGAAACCAGACCTGGCCTCAGGTCCAAAAGGCTCCTTCCAGGGTCAAGTCTTGAAGCAGGCTCTGTAAAAGATGAACAACACGTACACTGAAAAGTAAATCATGATGTAGACACACTGGAAAAACTGGCGTTTCACACTATGTTGATATTTTACAATTTACTTCAAATGGATAGAAACAGATGATACAAACCTGTTTCTTATCTGAGCAGCTCACACCGGCTCCTCTGAGGAGGCAGACACTCTGCAGCTGCCTCAGCAGACATGATGCTGCTGCTGCTGCCCTTACCAAAACCAACATCAAACTATCAGTTATGAAGAGAGCAGCAACAATTATAATATAACATTATAATTTTATAAGGAACAAACTTAGCATTAGCTACCTTAGAGACAGTTGATGAACCAGACTCTGGCTACATTACACTAGCAACACGTCTTGGTCGATATTTTCACAATTGCACAAAAACCCAAATGTGTGTTTGCCAGCAGTGCTCATAAAATCCAACATAAATGATCAATGTGAAGTTGTTAGCTTGGCTACTATGTTCAGCTTGTTCATTTTCAACTACTAGCAGTTAGCTAACGTTAGCATCGGAAAGCTAATAACTGTTAAACTACTTTAGAAATAAGTTACTAATACGTTACTCTCGCTTGTATTACTTACTTCGTTACTTGACGTCACACCGGTCCGTTGTGTCCTGAGTCAGCTGTTTCATCACGGATGGAAAGTGCTTCACTGAAAACAGGCAGGTAGAGGAGGAGGAGCGGACGGAGAGCGAGGGGAGGCGAGCGGAAAGGAGGGGGTGTACCCCTTAGCTAGTTTTGTTTTGGTTGCACGCAGTCCAGAGCTGCGACGTCTAGCGGTGAAATTCAAATCGCATTTAGCCCCTTTAATTCTATGTGGACTATATGAAAGACAGATTTCCATCACATGCTTCGGAGATTTCTGATGTACAGACCATAAGTCCAACCAGTCGGTACTACTTATGATTACTTACAACAGCAATTATCATATCTTTCAAATGTGATGCCATAAGTTTTTCTCTGTCAATCCTAAAACTTGTTCATTTCGGTCTCCCCGAGTCAGATCCTTGTCACCAAAAGCTGAAAATGTTCAACTACCACAGAGTCTCAGAGTTCACACTAACATATAGAGTCTTAACGTTTTGTGCATCTATCCATCCTGACTGTTTACCTGCTCCGGTTTCAGCCTCAGTGAAGTACGCTCCGGTTGTTTTCCTTCCCGGTTCGTCCAGGATGTTGAGAGGATCGTGAACTTCAGAGTAATTTGGAGGGAAAGGACGGAGACTGCCGACGCTGCTGATAACAGACACGTGCTGGTCGACCAGTGATGTCATCCGTTGGCTGTCCAGGTAACTGCTGTTTCCAAAGTAACCTAACACAGGAGGAACGTTTGACATGGCATTCCTGTTTTTTCCCAAAAAATGCATTTATACTTTGACACTATTTGGTTTGTGCACATATACAGTCAGGTCTCCTTCAGAGCATTTCAGCACTGGATGTAGGTCTTTAGTTTAAGAGAAGATAAGATAATCCTTTTATTAGTCGCATGGAGAGGACATTTACATTACTGCAGCAGCAAAGTGGATAGTTAAAATAGATCAGTACTAATAAAAAAGAACAATAAATAATAAATAAGTACAAAAGCAATAAAAAACAATATTGCACAGATTTTAAAGTTGAAAATATAACCTATATTTACATATATATTGCACAGCTGAACTGAAAGTAATAGTATACCTGAAATACTGATATTACACAGTTTCATTTAGTTAGCTGAGTTAGCCGCCAAGCTAGCAGCCGAGTTAGCCACTGAGGTAGCAGCTGAGTTAGCCGCCAAGCTAGCCTCTGAGCTAGCAGCTGAGTTAGCAGCAGAAAGCTCTCAGACATCACGTCCATGTTTCGGGTAGAGGTGGTGACTTTGATTGACAGGTGACACTTGGTAGGGGGCGGGGCTTCAGCGAACTCGGCGCAGAGAAAAAGGCTGATTTTTACACAACTTTGAAGCCTAATTTCATATATTTGGCGATTTTTTCAAATTTGGCAGGGTGGTTAACAACACACTTTTCTGTGGTATGTCAAACTCAGAACACATATTTATTCTTACTTTACACAGACTTTAAATATTCAAGCTGTACTGTGCATTAGTTTCCTATCTTTCAAATGTTTGGGATTCATGTTCGGGTTTCGAAACATGTTTGCATTGCAAGTTTATAAAGATGGAGTCAAAGTTGATTTATTGTCCTCACCACTGTGTCCTGCAGCAGAGTACGTCTGTCCCTGACACCCACCGCCCGAAGGGTTCAGTCCAGCCCCCACGAAGCCGAACCCCTCTGCCGAGTCCAGGATCTGTGCTGCTGTCGGAGCATCCAGACCCTGCTCAGTCTGGACCGGATCTGTGCTTGAGCCGTAGCCGGATGCGGGCCGGACCGCTGAGGCGTAAGGCGTCAGGGAGCAGTTGTTGGTGTTGGATGAGTGATGATGATGATGATGATTGTAGAAGACGTCTTTGGTCAGGTGCTGCTCGTTGAAGGAGGGGAAGCGGGAGAGGTGGTAGGCCAGCGATGAAGTCTGAACCGAAGCTAGACACTGAGTCTGAGTCTGAGGCCTGAACACAGAGCACAGGAAGCATGAATCAACACTACTGATCAAAGAGTGATGAGTTAAGAAGATAAATGCCAAATGCAACTTTCACTCCAAGAACTCTCCTACAGACACACGAGATTTGTTCTGCACTCTACCAGCACCAATTAAATACATTTTTTACATGTGTTAAAGCAGGGGTGTCAAACTCAAACTCAAGGGCCACATAGAGCCCAATTTGATCTCATGTGGGCCGGACCATTAAAAAGATGAAAGGAGCGATGTAAGGAAAGAAGGAAGAAAGAAAGAAAGTGAGGAAGGACAGATGGAAGGAAGGAAGAAAGGGAGGAAGGACAGATGGAAGGGAGGAAGGAAGGCAGGAAGGAAGGAAAACAAGACAGGAAGGAAAGATGGAAGGAACAAAGCAAGGAAAAAAGGAAAAAAGGAAAAAAGAAAGAAAGAAAGGGAGGAAGGACAGAAGGACAGAAGGAAGGAAGGAAGGAAGGAAGGAAGGAAGGACATATGGAAGGGAGGAAGGAAGGAAAACAAGACCTTCCTTCCTTCTCCCTTTCTTTCCTTCCCATCTTCCTTTCATTTGTCCTTCCTCCCTTTCTGCCTTCCTATTTTTCCCTTCCCTCCTTTTGTGCTCCCTCCCTCCCTCCCTTCCTTCCTTCCTTCCTTCCTTCCATCTTTTTAATGGTCCGGCCCACATTAGATCAAATTGGACGGTTTGTGGCCCTTGAATGATAATGAGTTTGACACCTCTGTTTTAAGGGTCACAGGTCACAGGTTTATGACAGTGATGCTGAGTGAAGCTGACCTGAGAGCAGTCTGGTAGCCTGCGGTCGAGGAGCCGCTGGCCGGAGGGAAATAACCGGAGCTGGTCTGAGGTAAGCAGTGGTACAGGGTCTCCGGGTAAGAGGCGCAGGGGCTGGGCTGCGTCATGGCGGCGCTGAGAGAGGAGAGGCAGGAGGAAGACGAAGCAGAGGAAGAGCAGGACAAAGAGGAAGAGGAGGAAGACGTCAGGGGTCTCCCGGCCATCGGCCCCTGGTTGATGACGGAGCCTCGGTGCACCAACGCTGCCGGAGAGATGGGGGGCGTCATGAGGGGGGCGCTGACCTGAGAGAAGTCCATCTGACCACCTGAGTGAGAGGAGAGAAGATACAGCTGCTTTTTATTTAAGTATATTATAGTTCACTTTGTGGTAGAAAGAACTGAATCAGTGGGAGCGCTTTACTGTAATTACAATATGTTTTTATCTTTTGCTGATAAAGTGCCCAATAAAGACACATTACATACCTAAATCTTCTTGGTTGAAGTTATAGTCCTTAATTCTTGATTCTATTTAATTCTATTTATTTTATTTAAGTGCAATACCCTCCACATTATGCTATTATAGCTGCATCTCATCTTTTATTTTAGCTGCGTATGTGTCTTGTTTTTATCTGGTTGTCATGTTTTTTATTTGTCTTTAAAGTATAAATGGAACGGCACCTGTAATCTCATTATATGTAAAATACAATGAAAATAAAACTTTCTATTCTATTCTATTCTAAACCTGCATTCACTGCTTTTTGTGACCACTAGGGGGCGGCTGAAACAAACAGTGAACACATCACTGACATATCATCATCTTTTACTGACTGAATGTTAAGTCCAATATTCTCTCTCTTTTAGCTCTGTTTTTACTCTCTACCAACTCCTGAGGGAAATACCTAAATGCTCCACTATGTTCACATGTTTACAGCTTTTTCTCTGAAAACGACGCTGAGAGTGAACCAAAACAGTAAAAGTTGCAGCCGGAGAGCTAATCAATGAGCTGAAACTCACTATAAAGCACAACCAACATATTACACACTGACATTTCATCCAAAAATATAGATTACAGTCTCTTTAAGATTGCCATGAAATCAAATCCCATTTTGTAAACTATTAATGGTCGCAATGTATTTACCTTTCCTTGTTCATGGTCTTAGATTTGAATTGTGGAGCTAGGCTTCACAAACTGTGTTTCAAGATTTCTGTGTTCAGGATTTAGTGATTAGCATAAACCCACCCCTGCTGCTGTAGAGGTAGAAATACATTCAGCACACACTACTACTACTACAGTCTACAGTCTACAGTTAGCCAGTTAGCTGAGTTAGCCGCCGAGCTAGCCGTTGAGCTAGCAGCTGAGCTAGCCGCCGAGCTAGCAGCTGGATTGTATTGGCTGAGTTAGCAGCAGAAAGCTCTCAGACGTAGCGTCCATGTTTCTGGTAGAGGTGGTGACTTTGATTGACAGGTGACACTAAGTAGGGGGCGGGGCTTCAGCTGACTCGGAGGCCACGCCCACAGCGTTTGGGAGCAGAGAAAGAGGCTGATTTTTACACAACTTTGAAGCCTAATGTCATATATTTGGCAGTTTTTTTAATCATTCAAATTTGGCAGGGTGGTTAACAACACACTTTTCTGTGGTATGTCAAACTCAGAACACATATTTATTCTTACTTTACACGGACTTTAACTCCTTAGACATAGTTAGACTCATGATAAACAGTTTAAAACAAAAAACATTAATATGTGATTAAAGCCTTTATGGTGCAACAGATAAACATTTACCTGGAACTGTGAACCCAACCGAGTCCGCCCCCTGGTAGACGACGGTGCTCGTGTCCAAACCTTGCTGCTGATTGGCTGAGAGAGACATGTAGGCGTGTTCTCCCAAAGACTCGTTCTTCACTGATTGGTCGGTGGCAGCGCTGGCTTTGTTGCGATTGGCTAGGAAGCAGGAGCTGGGCGAGGCCATGAACGCTGCTTTACTGGCATCTGGAAGGAAATCACATTAAATAAAATTAAATGTTGCTTTTAATGTTAATGGGTCAATGTCCTTCCTTCCCTTCCTTCCTTCTTCCTCCCTCCCTCCTTTCCTTCCTTCTTTCCTCTCTCCTTTCCTTCCTCCCTCCCTCATTTTCTTCCTTCTTCCTCCCTCTCTCCCTTCTTCCTCCCTCCCTCCTTTTCTTCCTTCTTCCTCCCTCCCTTCTTACTCCTTTCCTCCCTTCCTTACTGTGTCTTTGACTATTTGACTTCTCCCGTCACCTGTCTGTATGTCAGCAGCTGTGTGAGTGTTTGCTGTGACGCCTGATTCTTCCTCCCTCCCTCCCTTCTTACTCCTTTCCTTCCTTCCTTCCTTCCTTCCTTCCTTCCTTCCTTCCTTCCTTCCTTCCTTCCTTCCTTCCTTCTTTCCTTCCTTCCTGTGTGAGTGTGTGAGTTTTTGCTGTGGCGCCTGATACCTGCATTTTTCATGTATTTGTCCAGGAGGTTCTGCAGGTCCTGCTCCTTGTCGTTATTAAACTGAGTCTCCAGAGCCAACAGGATATATTCATCTAACAGCATCCTGATCACGTGGAAAGAACCTGTCCACAAAAAGAATCAAGAATTAGACCATCTATCCTTCCTTCCTTCCTTCCTTCCTCCCTTCCTTCCTCCTGTCCATGCCCAAACACACAAAGAACAAAGAATTAGATCAGGGGTGGCAAACACGAGGCCCGTGGGACAGATCCGGCCCGCCGAGGGGTCCAATCCGGCCCACTTTCCTTATTCCTTCCTTCCTTCCCTCCTTCCTGCCTTCATTCCTTCCTTCCTTCCATCTTCCCTTCCTTCCTTTCTGTCTTCTTTTTCTTCCTTATTTCTTTCCTTCCTTCCATCTATCCTTCCTTCCTTCCTTCCATCTGTCTGTCCTTCCTTCCTTTCTTTCTTCCTTCCATCTGTCCTTCCTTCCTTCCTTCTTTCCTTCCTGCCTTCCTTCCTTCCTTCCTACTTTCCTTCCTTCTTCCCTTCCTTCCATCTATCCTTCCTTCCTTCCTTCCTTCATTCTGTCCTTCCTTCCTTCCTTCCTTCCTTCCGTCCTTCCATCTGTCCTTCCTTCCTTCTTTCCTGTCTTCTTTCCTTCCTGCCTTTCTTCCTTCCTTCTTCCCTTCCTTCCTTCCTTCCTTCCTCCTCCTTTTAATGATCCGGCCCACATGAGATTAAATTGGGCTGTATGTGGCCCCTGAATTAGACCTTTTAATAAATGTGACGGTTCTTGTGTGTCTACCATTTGACCTTTTTAGGATCAAGCTGCTCTTTGTTTGACCTGCAGGGTCGCAGGTTTAAAGCCTTCTGTGTTTGAGCTGCTGCGACTTCAGAGACCAAATGGTCGGTGTTTATTCACATACACGAACTCTGTGTGCGTGTGTTTGAACAGAGAGCACGCGACCCGCAGATAAGACTTTGTTTAATCAAGGTGAGTCTGGCCATTACAATTTATGGCGCTATTGTAGCAATCTGCCGCAAGCTGGCTTAGTATTAGAGTCTGTGTGTGTGTGTGTGTGTGTGTGTGTGTGTGTGTGTGTGTGTGTGTGTGTGTGTGTGTGTGTGTGTGTGTGTGTGTGTATGTGTGTGTGTGTTTGTGTGTATAGTCAACACATCATGTAGACTGAGTGATGGAGAAGAAAGACCAAATACAAACAGCATGAGTACACAACACAAGGAAAGTAAGTCACAGGTTAAAGACAAAACTATACTTCACATATAATATACTTGTTTAGGAGATCATTGCATCATAAATCCTTCTTGACAAAACTTTTCTGTCCTACATACAAGGTTCAGGTTTCAAGTCTTGGCTTTACATCTTGAACAGTCTATGATCCATCTAAGCCAGGGGTCCCCAACTGTTTTTCCACCATGGATCAGTTTAATATTGATAATGGTCTTGCAGATTGAAGGATTGGAGGAGGTATCAAAGGCAAAACTATACTTAAAATATAATATACTTGTTTAGGAGATCATTACATCATAAATCCATCCTGACAGGACTTTTCTGTTCTACATAAAAGGTTCAGGTTTCAATTCATTGTCTTGGCTTTACATCTTCAACAGTAAAAACTTGAACACTTCTTAAATAAAATCTTTCTTACTTATATATATATATTTCCATGGTCCATCTAAGCTGGGGGTCCCCAACCTAACGATAATTATGTTGTTGTACGATAAGTCAATAATTGTTAGAACAGGTCTAAACATGGACTTGTTTCCCTGCAACAAGATGGTCCGATTGATTAGTGATGGGAGACAGGATGTTCCTCATGTCCGATCTATTCTGTAATTTAGTTTTCTTTGCATTCATTGCATAAAGCGTCACTTCATAGATGATAATGGAGAATGGACGTTTTCAGTGCTTTTGTGGCGATCTCGGGATATTCAACCTCAACTTTGACCCAGAATGCCTGCAGGTGGCAACAGGCAGGGTCAATCAATCACCCAACCAATATTTGTTTATAAAGCACCAAAGCCCTTTTCACATAGAGCAGGTCTAGACTGTACTCTTTAATTTAATTTATAGATACAGCAGCAAAGAAAAACTCCCTTTTAATGGGAAGAAACCTCAAACAGAACCCAACTATAGGTGGACGACCATCTGCCTCGACTGGTAGGGTTGATACTTGATAGAGAAAGAAAGAGTACAATGCTGTCAGAGTGGCAGCATTTAATGAGGTACTTGCTTCTGTTCTGTTTGTAGTGTTTGTTTGTTGTTTGTTTGAAGGTTTCATTGCCTCATTAAACACCTCGTCTCCACACATCACACACAGGAGGCTTAAGGCATGCGAATCATCAGTAGCAATAAAGCCTTATTGTAGGTATGAGTATGCAAATGTGGAATATGTTTGTAATTGTAGACTGTAAACTCACAAATTACCTGAAATACTCATCGATGGCAGTGACGGCCTTGTATAGTCTATCAAATATAAAATGAAGACCCTGAAACTTCTTTTAGGAAATCAATAAAGTCTAGTTTGACAGGGGATGATGGGTGTTTCTCAGGGTTTTGGACAATACCTGCTCCCTCTGTGTCATGTTAAATTAAACTCTAGGTTGTCTAGAAAGTATAACTTATGCAGAAATTGAAGCTCTTTCTAAACATTGTGGGGTAAAATCTTCTCACCAAAGCTGGAGGCGTTGTTGAGCGTGAGGTTGTGCATCACTCTGGCGCCAAAGAAACTCCACCTGAGCAGGAAATCCTGAGCTCGCTTCTTCACCGACCGACCGCTCTGCTTACCGGGCTGCAGACCAAGAGACATACAAGAAAACTGGTTGATTGCACAAAGTCACATTTGCAGGATCTTTTAGTGAGTGAGATTTAAGAGAAAACAGAGCTGCTACCTTGATGACTTTATGCTCCACGACGGAGTCCAACCACTCGATGAAGGACTCCACTGTGGCGTTCTTCCTCAGCAGCTCTTTCAACTCCCGAAAGACGGTGATGGAGTCATCTAGAGAGGGAAAAAAAGACCACAAGATGAGACAAGAAGCTGCATGATTAACACAAATCTCCATCATGAGGAAATGTTAGTATGTTTTTCATGTCTATCGTCCACATTTGGTTCACGGTATGGTCACTGGATCATGTTTTGGTGCCTGACTTTCTAAGATTACTGGAAAATACCGACACATTGGATAAGAATACTTGGCAGAGCCTCAGATGCTTAGATCATGGTCTGTTTAGGTTGCTTCTTGGGAAATACCTGACATGCCGAGTATTATCCAGGCGGGGAGTTCTGGTCCTCTGAAATGAGGCCAACGTGGAAGTAACTTCGAGCTGCATTCTATCAAAAGGCCACCAGGGGGCGACCGTCTCTATACAAGTCAATGGAGAATTCACCAACTTCTCACTTGATTTCTAACCTCAGTAAACGTTTTCAAAATGTTTTTATGGTCTCAATCGCTAGTTTAAAGCCTTCTTCAATGCAGTATGATGTTCATTTGGGACATTTTGGCCTCCCTGATTTCATATGTGATGATAAAGCAGGGTATGCATTAGGGCGTGGCTACGTCCTGATTGACAGGTTGATTGACCAATGTCCTCGAGATCCAGCCCTCGCAACCATAGCAACCTCCCCCGCTCCGCCCATGGCTCCGCCTCATGCCCATATAAGTAGAATCCGTGTTTTTACTTTTCCCAGCATGCACCTGAAATTTTCAAGATGGCGCTGCCCAGATTAGAAACTATTGGCTTCCGAGCAGCAGTCCACAAACCAATGGGTGACGTCACGAATGTTACGTCCGTTTCTTTTATACAGTCTATGGTATTATCACAGTTGTATCTATCCTGCATGCTGTCTGATGTACGTGCATTAAAAAAGAACTCCTGATTCGCCTCATCTTTGTATCTTCAAGATCATCACAGAAACATCTACTCTCAGGAAATATGAGTTGGATTTTAAGCAGCTGTCTCACACTCAGAGTAGATGTCTTGGTCCTGGTCGCCGGTCGCTGTTACGCTGAGTAGCGGCTGCGAGCTGATGCTGCTCAGATCTACACTGTCGATATCCAGCACCATGTTGGTCACCACAGCCTGGTCAAACAGTGCTGGACGAGCTATCTGCAAGGATGAGATGTCAAAATAAAAGACAGGAAACAGGTAAGAAGGGAGAGAGAGAATGAAATCATGACTAATGTTGACTATCAAGCAAATGTGCTACCTGTGCAAGGTGTAAGAACGAGGTCTGTCTCTTCAGGGAGGAGACAAAGCGGCGTGCAATGGGGAGTTTCTTGGCTGCAAGGCATTCTGGGAGGTTCTCCAGGGAGGAAGCTAACCAGTGCTCCCAGTGTTTGGCAAAGTTGCGGATATCTGCTAAAAGACTAAAGAACAACATTTAAAAAAAAGGTCAGATAATCAGTCTTTCATCATCTTACAAAAAAATATGATCTTATGCTTGATGTGTGCTGTTTAACTGGACTGGACCACATTTCCAGAGTGAAGACATGTTTTATCATGGCAATGGGAACAGAAAACTATAGAAAAGTAGATTTTCACAAAACTAAGCTGAAGTTTTCTGGTAGCAGGAGATAAAGCTTATAGTTAGAGCTCTTAGAGCTCTTAGCTTATGCTGCTATAGGCTTAGACTGCCGGGGGACTCCCATGATTCACTGAGCTCCTTTCTCCTCCTCCCTCTCTCTCTATCCATCCATCTATATCCATTAACATTCATGTTCTATTAATGCATTCAATAACCTAAACTTCTTCCCTGGAGCTGTCTGTGCTTTCTGGTCTCACAGGTAATCTGGGCCTGGAGACGTCCGGATGACAGATTCCAGTCCCGGACCTTCATTGTGCTTCTCTCTCCTCTCCTTCCTCTCTCTCCTCTCCTTCCTCTCTCTCCTCTCAACCCCAACCGTTCGAGGCAGATGTTCTCCCACTCTGAGTCTGGTTCTTCCTGAGGTTTCTTCCTGTTAAAAGGGAACCTGCTCTATGTGTAAACTGCCTTGAGATAACTTTGTTGTGATTTGGCGCTATACAAATAAAGATTGATTGATTGATTGAAAGAAGTAAATCCAACATAATTATCTTCTTTTGGAATGGAGAGGCACCAAGTTTTATGGTAAATATTAAATGGATTGCATTTATAAAGCACCTTTCTAGTCTTACTGACCACTCAAAGTGATTTACAATGCATGCCAACATTCACTCATTCACCCACTGCCAACCTGCACATCAGGATCAATACAGCACTTCCTATCCAAAGCACTTTACAGATATTTCCATGCTCGCCCATTCACACACTCACATGCAGCTGTTGGGACTAGTTTGGAGTTCAAGAACAGTTCAACATGTGGACTGGAGAAGCCAGAGACTGAACCACTGACCTTCTGATTGGAGGGACAACTTGCCCTACCCTTTTAATTTTCACCACTAGCAATAGATCAACACAAGTCACTGCAATTTTAGGATCATATTTGTATTCTTTTACTGTAGATAAATGTTTATGAATGTTTAGCAAAGCACTATTTCATGGCTCAAATGAAAAAACCAAGCAGAAGAAACCAACCTCTCGGGCATCTCTTGCATCGTAGCAGGAATCAGAACGTCTGTTAGAACCTGAGACAGTGAAGAAAACTTTAGGTCAACATTACTGCAAGAGCTTCATTCCTAGATTATAAACTCTTTGCCTTTTGTGGTAACCTATATTAATTCATCAGTCACTAAAGTGAAAAAACACACTGTGTTTCAAGATTTCTGTGTTCAGGATTTAGTGATTAGCATAAACCCGCCCCTGCTGCTGTAGAGGTATAAATACATTCAGCACACTACTACTACTACAGTCTACAGTTAGCCAGTTAGCCGAGTTAGCCGCCGAGCTAGTCATCGAGTTAGCTGCCGAGCTAGCAGCCGAGTTAGCAGCAGAAAGCTCTCAGACGTAGCGTCAATGTTTCTGGTAGAGGTGGTGACTTTGATTGACAGGTGACACTTGGTAGGGGGCGGGGCTTCAGCGGACTCGGCGGCCACGCCCACAGGGAGCAGAGAAAGAGGCTGATTTTTACACAACTTTGAAACCTAATTTCATATATTTGATGATTTTTTTAATCATTCAAATTTGGCAGGGTGGTTAACAACACACTTTTCTGTGGTATGTCAAACTCACAACACATATTTATTCTTACTTTACACAGACTTTAAGGAAATCTAACTTTGCTGAAACTAAACTTTTCATACAGTATAAACATCTTATCCCTTTGCATTTTATGTTACCCTCCAAAAATTAAAAGATATATAAACACGATTTTTATAACAACCTTATATAAAATGGAGTCGCAGACGCAGAAGATGTCGACTATCACCGGGTTTTCCATCAGCGGCAGCAGGTGGTCCGGCATTCCCTGCCAGAAGTGGAGCAGGAAATTCTGGATCTGAAACAAAATATTTGAAGAGTTTAATCAGTTTGAGTGGACAGGAAGTGGATTATTAGATATTTAAAACGCTCTTATGTGATTATAATTAATTATCACCTCCTCAAAGTTGACGTTGATGGCGTTGTCCAGGATGCACTGACAGTGTGTTTTATACATCATGATGAGAGTGTCCACCTGCAGCAGGAACAGGAAGTCAGTTAATCACACTTTTAAGATGTTTAACCTTCCTGTTGTCGTCCGGGGTCAAATTGACCCCGTCTGCTTTGACTGTTCTTTCTTTCCTCCCTTCCTCCCTTCCTTCCTTCCTTCTGTCCTTCCTCCCTCCTTCTCTCTTTCTTTCCTTCCTCTCTCTTTCCTCCCTTCCTTCTTTCCTTACTCCATCCCCCCTTTCTGAGTGAGTCCTTCTCTCTTTCTTTCCTCCCCCCTACCTTCCTCACTTCCTTCTTTCTTTCCTCCCTCCCTTCCTTACTTCCTTCCTTCCTCTTTCTCTCATTCTTTCCTTCCTTCCTTCCTTCCTTCCTCCATGCCCCCTTTCTTCCTTCCCTCTGTCCTTGCTTCCTCCCTCCCTCCTTTCCTTCTTCCCTCCTCCCTTCCATCCTTCTTCTCTCTCCCTTGCTTCCTTTACTCGAGGACAACAGGAGGGTTAATGTATTTATTCCTCATCAAGTTTTCTGCTTTAAATCATTCCTCCCTCCTTTCCTTCCTTTAAATCATTGCAGATAGAGGATGTAAAGTTCCTCAGTTAGTTTATAATAATGAATAATATTAGATTTACCACCAACCTTTTCTCTGGAGATGTTTCCCTGCAGCAGGAGATGCTGAGCGCTCGGGAAGTC
The DNA here is from genome assembly GCA_021039105.1 of Scomber colias. Taxonomy (NCBI): domain Eukaryota; kingdom Metazoa; phylum Chordata; class Actinopteri; order Scombriformes; family Scombridae; genus Scomber; species Scomber colias. The sequence continues at coordinate 26,637 of JAJDFG010000963.1, forward strand.
AGGGAGTAAAGTTCCAGTTTTAGAGCTGAGTGAGTATTTCCTGGTGAATCCTCCCTGAACAAGACAACAGTGTCAGCAGACGGTTTTTCTTCAGGTTGTATCAAAATATCGAAATACAAAAGTTACGAAAAAAAAGTCAAACACAAGAAAAAAAAAGCCTATTCATTCTCTGCCTGGCTTTTTTTTTCTTGTGCGGGACTTTTTCTTTTTCTCTTTTTTTTCATGACTTTCTTTGTTGCCTGTTTTTTCCCCCCTAATACTCCATTGTACAAAGCTTTTGTTTAAGTAAGAGAGATAATTACCTCGTTCTTGAGCTTACTCCCTGAAAATCTGTAAAAAAAAAAAAAAAAGAAGACATTTGATCTTAGATTTAAATGATGAAAGTTTAAATTGATGAAGTTTTTTTTTAAATATTAAAAATAGTGTGTCAACTTTTACTTTTACAGAAATGCAGCATTTTCATATTATTAAATGTTTTACTATTTACTGTCTGTTGTAACATTTACAGATTTATTAAGATGTGAGTAGAAATGTTCTTCTGAAGAAACTCAAACATTTGACTTGATACAATTTTTTCTCTTTTTGTTAACCCTCCTGTTGTCCTCAGGTCAAGGAAGGAAGGAAGGAGAGAAGGAGGAAGAAAGTAAGGAGAGAAGGAAGGGAGGAAGGAAGGAAAGGAGTAAGGAGGGAGGGAGGGAGGGAGGAAGGAAGGAAGGAAGGAAAGAAAGAAAGAAGGAAGGAAGGAAGGAAGGAAAGGAGTAAGGAGGGGAGGGAGGAAAGGAGGGAGGAAGGAAGGAAGGAAAGAAGTATAGAAGGAGGGGAAGAACAAAGGAAAAATTAAAGAAAGAGGAAGGAAGGAACAGTCAAAAGAGAGACAGGGTCGATTTGACCCGGGAGGACGACATGAAGGGTTAAGAGAGAGAAGTGAAGTTTTAATAGATAAGAAAGGAAGGGAGGAAGAAAGAAGGAAAGGAGGGAGGAAGGAAGGAAAGAAGGAAGGAAAGGAGGGAGGGAGGAAGGGAGAAAAGAAGGAAGGAAAGGAGGGAGGAAGGGAGGAAGAAAGAAGGAAAGGAGGGAAGAAGGAAGGAAAGAAGGAAGGAAAGGAGGGAAGAAGGAAGGAAAGAAGGAAGGAGGGAGGGGGGAGGAAGGGAGAAAAGAAGGAAGGAAAGGAGGGAGGAAGAAAGAAGGAAAGGAGGGAAGAAGGAAGGAAAGAAGGAGGAAAGGAGGGAGGGAGGAAGGGAGAAAGAAGGAAGGGAAAGGAGGGAGGAGGAGGAAGAAGAGGAAGGGAGGGAAGAAGGAAGGAAGAAGGAAGGAAAGGGAGGGAGGGAGGAAGGGAGAAAAGAAGGAAGGAAAGGAGGGAGGAAGGGAAGGAAGGAGAAGAGAGAGGAGGGAGAAGGAGAAAGAAGGAAGGAAAGGAGGGAGGAAGAAGAAGGAAAGGAGGGAAGAAGGAAGGAAAGAAGGAAGGAAAGGAGGGAGAGGGAAAGGAAGGAGGGAGAAGTGAAGAGAAGGAAAGGAGGGAGAGGAAGGGAGAAGAAGGAAGGAAAGGAGGGAAGGGAGGAATGGAAGGAGAAGAGAAGGAGAGGAAGGAGAGGGAGGAAGGGAGAAAGAGAGGAAGAGGAGTAAGGAGGAAGATGAAGGAAAGAGGGAGAAGGGAGAAAGAGGAAGGAAAGGAGGGAGGAAGGAAGGGAGGGAGAAGAAGAGAACGGAGAAAGGAGGGAGGAAGAGAGGAAGAAAGAAGGAAGAGGAGAAGAAAGGAAGGAAAGGAGGGTGGTTGAAGGAGGGANAAGGAAGGAAAGGAGGGAGGGAAGAAGGAAGGATGGAAAAGAGGAAGAAGGAAGGAAAGGAGAGAGGAAGGAAGGAAAGAAGGGCGGAAGGAAGGAAAGAAGGGCGGAAGGAAGGAAGGAAGGAAGGAAAGAAGGAAGGAAGGAAGGGAGGGAGGGAGGAAGGAGGGAAGGGAGGAAGAAGAAAGGAAGGGGGAAAGAAGGGAGGAAGAAGGAAGGAAAGGAGGGAGGGAGAAAGGAAGGGAAGGAGGAAGGAAGGGAGGCAGAAGGAAGGATGGGAGGGAGGAAGAAGGAAGGACGGGAGGAAGGGACGAAGGAAGGATGGAAAGGAGGAAGGGAGGAAGGAAGGAAAGAAGGAAGGAAGGAAGGGAGGGAGGGAGGAAGGAGGGAAGGGAGGAAGAAGAAAGGAAGGGGTAAAGAAGGGAGGAAGAAGGAAGGAAAGGAGGGAGGGAGAAAGGAAGGGAAGGAGGAAGGAAGGGAGGCAGAAGGAAAGATGGGAGGAAGGGACGAAGGACGGATGGAAGGGAGGAAGAAGAAAGGAAAGAAAGGAGGAAGAAGGAAGAAAAGAAGGGCGGAAGGGCGGAAGGAAGGAAGGAAGGAAGGAAGGAAGGAAGGGAGGAAGAAGGAAGGAAAGGAGGAAGGGAGGAAGGAAGGATGGATGGGAGGAAGAAGGAAGGAAGGGAGGGAGGAAGGAGGGAAGGGAGGAAGAAGAAAGGAAGGGGGAAAGAAGGGAGGAAGGAGGAAGGGAGGAAGAAGGAAGGAAGGGAGGGAGGGAGAAAGGAAGGGAAGGAGGAAGGAAGGGAGGGAGGGAGGGAGAAAGGAAGGGAAGGAGGAAGGAAGGGAGGAAGAAGGAAGGATGGGAGGAAGGGACGAAGGAAGGATAAAAGGGAGGAAGAAGGAAGGAAAGAAGGGAGGAAGAAGGAAGGAAGGGAAGGAAGGAAAGGAGGAAGGGAGGAAGAAGGAAAGAAAAGTGGAAGGGAGGAAGGAAGGAAAGAAGGACAGAGGAAAGAAGGAAGGAAGGGAGGAAGGCAGGGGGAGGAAAGAAAGAGGAAGGGAAGGAAAGGAATCATCATTACATCATCATATTAATAAAAACCTCTTAGAAGACTTTTCTCTCTCTCTCTCTCTCTGTCTCTCTCTCTCTCTCTCTCTCTCTCTCTACCTCTCTCTCTCTCTCTCTCTCTCTCTCTCTCTGTCTCTCTCTCTCTCTCTCTCACCTTTCCAAAGGTAGCAGCGCAGGCCGGCTCAGCTTCTCCTTCCTGCAGAAGTCCAGATAATGAGCGTAGAGGATGCAGCGAGGCAGACACACTCCTTCACACACGATGTAGTTCTCCTCCAGCCTGTTAACACACAGCAGTGAGGGGGGAGGGGGGGGGGGTTAGGGTGGGGTTAGGATTGGGGGGGGGGGGGGGGGGGGGGGGGGCATCATATTTACCAGAAAGATACAGAAGATGAAGTTAGAAAAGGTTTAACTAATGTATAATTCTGGATTAGAAGAACAAGATTATATCTTAGAGGAGACAATTAACCCTCCTGTTGTCCTCAGGTCAAGGAAGGAAGGAAAGGAGGGAGGGAGGGAGGGGAAGGAAGGAAGGAAGGAAGGAAGGAAGGAAGGAAGGAAGGAAGGAAAGGAGTAAGGAGAGAGGGAGTAAAGGAGGAAGGAAGAAAGGAAAGGAGGAAGGAAGGGAGGAAGGTAACCCTTCCTTCCATTCCTTCCTCTCTCCCTCCTTCTCTCTTTCTTTCCTCCCCCCTACCTACCTTCCTCCCTCCCTCCCTCCCTCCTTTCCTTTCTTTCTTCCTCCCTCCCTCCCTCCCTCCCTCCCTCCCTCCCTCCTTTCCTTCCTTCTTCCTTCCTCCCACCTTTCCTTCCTTTCTTTCTCCCTGCCATCTTTCCTTTCTTCCTCCCTTCCTTCTTTCCTCCCTTCTACCCTCCTTCCTTCCTTCTTCACTACTTTCCTTCCGTTCTTCCTCCCTTCCATCTTTCCTTTCTTCCTCCCTTCCTTCTTTCCTCCCTCCTACCCTCCTCCCTTCCTTCTTTCCTCCCTCCCTCCTACCCTCCTTCCTTCCTTCTTCCCTACTTTCCTTCCTTTCTTCCTCCCTTCCATCTTTCCTTTCTTCCTCCCTTCCTTCTTTCCTCCCTCCTACCCTCCTCCCTTCCTTCTTTCCTCCCTCCCTCCTACCCTCCTTCCTTCCTTCTTCCCTACTTTCCTTCCTTTCTTCCTCCCTTCCATCTTTCCTTTCTTCCTCCCTTCCTTTTTTCTTCCCTCCTACCCTCCTCCCTTCCTTCTTTCCTCCCTCCCACCTACCCTCCTTCCTTCATTCTTCCCTTCTTTCCTTCCTCCCTTCCTTCTTTCCTCCCTCCTACCCTCCTTCCATCCTTCTTCCCTACTTTCCTCTCTTTCTTCCTCCCTTCCATCTTTCCTCCCTCCCTCCCTCCTTTCCTTCCTTTCTTCCTCCCTTCCATCCTTCTTATCTTCTTCCCTCCCTCCTTTCCTTCCTTTCTACCTCCCTTCCATCTTTCCTTTCTTCCTCCCTCTTACCCTCCTCCCTTCCTTCTTTCCTCCCTCCAACCCTCCTTCCTTCCTTCTTCCCTACTTTCATCCCTCCTACCCTCCTTCCTTCCATCTTTCCTCCCTCCCTAATTTCCTTCTTCCTTCCTCCCTCCCTCCCTCCTTTCCTTCCTTTCTTCCTCCCTCCCTCCTTTCCTTCCATCTTTCCTCCCTTCCTAATTTCCTTCTTCCTCCCTTCCTCCCTCCCTAATTTCCTTCTTCCTTCCTTCCTCTCTCCATCCCTCCTTTCCTTCCTTTCTTCCTCCATTCCTTCTTTCCTCCCTCCCACCTACCCTCCTTCCTTCCTCCCTCCCTCCTTTCCTTCCTTCCTTCCTTATAATGTAAATGATGTATGTATATGTAATAATTACCACTGCAGTGTGAGCTGCGTCTGCTTCTTCTTGTCTTTGATGATCTGACTGATGGTCTTCCTGTTGGAGGAGGAAGTGATGCTCTGTTTGACGCTCAGGTCCGGGTTATAATCCATCAGGTCCTGATCTTCCTCAGAGGACGGAGTCTCGTTACTGTCCTCGGCTTCTGAGGAAACACAGACACACAAATACAAAGCTGGTGATAAATCATAAGAGGAGAGTTAGGCAGCTTTTTTTTTTTTTAAGTTTATAGTCATATGACGGTGGTGAAAACACAACACACACAATTATAATATATTAGAGTTTAAAAAAATAAAAGAAGAAGTGCCAGGTCAAGGAAGGACAGAAGGAAGGAAAGGAGTAAGGAGGAAAAGAGGAAGGAAGGAAGGGAGGAAGGAAGAAACGGAGTAAGTAGGGAGGGAGTAAAGGGGGAAGGAAGGAAGGAAGGAAGGTAAGGAGGAAAAGAGGAAGGAAGGAAGGAAAGGAATAAGGAGGAAAAGTGGAAGGAAGGAAGGAAGGTAAGGAGGAAAAGAGGAAGGAAGGAAGGAAAGGAATAAGGAGGGAGGGAAGGAAGAAAAGAAGGAAGGAAGGAAGCAAGGAAGGAAGGAAGGAAAGGAGTAAAGTAAGTACTCCTTTCCTTCCTTCCTTCCTCCTTCCTTATCATCGTCCCAGCTCAACATATCGAGCTTCTTAAACTATTAATTATAATCTTCCTTCAGCCTCTAACTCTCTCTAACAGATTTATTATATTTCCCATTAAGCTGCATATGAGAAGAAAAAGAGTATTAAAAGTATATTGGTATATTTTTTGTTCTCTGCACATCAAATATATTGCTGTACAAATCCTTTAACCCTTGTGTCGTCCTCCCGGGTCAAATTGACCCCGTCCGTTTTGACTGTTCCTTCTTTCCTTCCTTCCTTCCTCCTTTCCTTCCTCCTTTCCTTCCTTCTTTCCTCCTTCCTTTCCTTCCTCCCTCCCTCCCTCCTTTCCTTCCTTCTTCCTTTCCTTCCTCCCTCCCTTCCTTCCTTCTTCTTTCCCTCCTTCCTCCCTCATATCCTTCCTTCTTCCTTCTTTCTTTCCTCCCTCCTTTCCTTCCTTTTTCCTTCCTTCCCTCCTTCCTTCCTCCTTTCCTTCCTTCCTTCCTCCCTCCCTCCCTTCTATCCTTCCTCCCTCCCTTCCTTCCTTGACTCAAGGACAACAGGAGGGTTAAAGCAACGTGAAGCTCAACATTAATGGAAAAAATAACATTAACATTACAAAGGCACAGTCCCATTAAATAAATAAAGTAATAAGTATAACGTATAAATCATAAATCATTAGTTTTGTTTAAATAATCATCTATTAAGTATCTATATTTTGCTCTCTTTGCTTCTCTTTGATGCATTTTTTACTTTTTTTTTACATTTTATATTTAATTTAAAACAAAAAAAAAAGGGGAAAGTTTAAGCATGTAAAGTTTGTTGCTGCAGCGCCCCCTTGTGGCCGATCTGTGTCAGTGTTTCTTCTTCACTTGAACAGATGTGAAACCTTTGATTTAGCCTCTAAAAATGAAGATTAATTGAATAAAACAGGATAAAATACAACATAAGACTCATAAACTAGAATTATATAATAAATATAAAACACTAAAGTGTTTTTCTTAGTATTTAAAACCATTTTAAATAAGAATATTCTGTTTTTTAAAGCTTTTTAATACCTGATTTAATCCCAGAATCATCCTCCTGCTGCAGCTCCGTCTGTCCGTTAAAGTCTTTGAGTGCTTTTTCCGGCGAGCTGCACAACGTCTTGTTTAAAGAGTGAATCAGAAACACTTCATCTCTGGCCGAGCTCTCACTGCTGCGTTTCATCGGCATTATGGTGGCATCAAAAATCCTCAATCCTCAATAATTAAAGATTTAAGAGAATAAATAAAAGTCAAGCAAAGCAAAGAAGAAGAAAAGTGAAGTTAGAAGTGAAAAAAAAAACAATCCACAGTATTAAATCATTAATCCAACTCTTCAAATAAATCCTTTAAATATAGTTTAAATCATAAAAGTCCATAAAAAGATAAAAAAAAAGATAAAATCCAGCATTTTTTTATCATCTGCTTTTAAACTAACTGATCTGAAGCTGAAGGAAAAGTGGAAAAACTCTCTGAGCTGATGATAAAACCTCAGGACTAATAAAGCAGAGCTGCTCCTGCTGCTGGAGGAGGAGGAGGAGGAAGAGGAGGAGGAGGAGGAAGAGGAGGAGGAGGAGCTGTGGACACATTCATCATATTTACAGAAGACTCGGGGGTCTAATCCAGGTTATTAATGATTAACAGAAAAACCTTCATCCATCTGTCCATCCATGCAGCTGCTGGCTCCTTACAAACTTCTATATATATATATATATGAGGATAAAAGAGACTGAAATGAGCTTTTATATCTGATTTATTGCTTTTAGTTCATTTGGATTGGATTGAAAACTTAGATTTGTGCATCTTGAGTGGATATTAGTGTGTTACATCTGTTGTAGTTTGTTTATTAGTTCATTTTAAACTCACTAAATAAGAAAAAATACACCAAAAAACACTATAGCTGCAACTTTTCATGATTAATTAATCTGCTGATGATTGTTCTAATTAAATAAATATAAAATGTGCTAAAATTAACACCTCCAAATGACTTGTTTTGTCTGATAAACAGTATGAAACAAACACCTACTTCAATTACAGTAATATAAAGAGAGAAAATAAAGACAGTTTTCTCAAATAAGCAGCTGTAGTCAATAATTTAATCAGTTAATCACTAGAAAATTAGGTTAGTTATTTAATAAAGGGCCAAATATTTTTTTATGTGAATATTTTCTGGCTTCTTTTTGGTTATTGATATTTTAGGATTAGGAAAAAAAAAATTTCACCATTTTCTCACATTGTATAGCTCAAATATTAATCAAGAAATCAAGAAAATACACAGATTTATCAGTATTGACAATAATCAGTAACTATTTTGATCACTACTTTATCATTTGGAGTCATTTTTTTAAGAGAAAATGTGAATATTTTCTGTTTTTTTAGTCTTCTTTGACATTAAACTGATCTTTTGGGTTGTGGATGTTATCAGTTACATCTCAGGCTTTGGGAAAGAGTGATCAACATTTTTTTTTAACCATTTTTTACCCCACTCACTCACTAGGACTGGGATTAAGACTCAAACCGTACACCACCACTTATTATCATTATTATTATTTTAATTATGATATTGATTTTATTATTATCATTATTTTGGTTATTATTATTATTATCATCATTATTATTATTGTTATTATTCTTATTTTAGTTATTATAATAAATAAATATAATGTAAATAATAATAAAACGGTGACGTGTGTAACAGGAAATGACGTCATTGCCACTGAGCGCGTAATGGAGCAGCATGCGACTTACCTGAGGAGGAGCAGGAGGTGATGATGAAGGTGATGAAGGTAGGAAACGGTCAATAACATAACGGAGGAAGCGGCAGACAGACAGATAAATAACTCTCCCGGTAACGGAGGTTATTACGGATCAAACCGGAGCCGGTTTACCGACTGCTAGCTTCGGGCTAACGGTGTTAGCTCCGGTTAGCTGCTAGTTTAATTACCCGCCAAAAACATGTTTAGTTAAATTATGCTGGAAGCGACTGTTCAACAAGTTCATGTGGTAGAAATATTTATATCTATTGTAATAAAATACTTTAGCTAAGATGGGTAACAGCTAAACTTTGATGGCGCGTTAACAGTTAGCTGCACATCCGGAGGTTAAAGGTTAAATATGTTAATTAGTTTACACGTTTATTCATCTATATGGCCAATATTAAAATGAAAATAATACATGTCATTTTGGAGTAAGTATGCCATCCTGGTTACTCTGTAGAAGTGTTGCGTCATATTATTCTCAATTTATGTGAGCTCCAGTTTGCTTTAAAGCACATTATCATATAGATATATTCTGGAAAATCTATGTAATTAATATAAATCTGGTTATATTTTTCTTATCGACCCACAAATCCCACAAAAAGATGAAAAACCAACTACTAAACAGGTATGACTTGTATATCCTGAGCCTCTGTGTCATAAAGCTCAAATTTATTGATTTAAACACTTTGGTTTTTGTACAGATTAAACACTGATGAAACATTAATTAGTTGATTAGTGCACTTTAGAGGTGCTGGTTAAGTGGATTTTGGGAAGCTATCTTATTGTTTAAGTTTTCTTCATCAAAAAGTAACTAAGCATGTTTCATAAAATGTCAAATCTTGCTTTTTGTGGTTTTGATTTCCATGACAATTGTTGACAATAGCATATAAATTATTCCCAGGCTTATCTTTAATCTGGATTACATGACTTCAGTGAGTTCTGAAGGTTAACATCAACGCTGGTTTACTGTGTGTCCTTTTCTGTCATAGTGAGTATTTAACTTGTACATTTATTATTTTTTCCTCAGGTTGTGCTCATGATTCGGTCGTCGCTGATGTTGCTGCCATGCTGTCAATGATGGGCTGTGAATATCAAAAGTAAGTAAACGTGGAAAAATTAATATTTTTTCATATTCTTACACATATTATATAGACATATTCTTACTAAAGCTATGATTTCATTGTCGGCCTTCATTTTGCATCAGTCTTAAAACTCCTACTCCAAACTGACCAAATGATTACATGTTAACTATGACACTGTTTAAATTAAACTTAATTTTAATAGCCAAGAGAACCACGAGTCAGAAAATGGCAAAAACTGTATATTCTATATTATTTGTGTATTTGTCAAAGCACTGCTAAATCTTTAATATCTCGGTTACCCACCACAGCCCCCCTCAACATTAAAGAGTGTTTCAGAAAGTTGATGGAAAATGAATATTAAAATCATTTTCTGCTCTAGTATGATATAATGTAAGAAATTGCAATAGCCACAACCTCTATTAATCTAATTTTAAGATAAAATGTGGAAATGGAAACAACGATTTTGATAACTGAATAATAGATTAAATCAATTTTCAAGCTAAAGTAGGAAACACTTTGGTTTTGATTTCTCTAATGTGAGGAGTTGCATTTTTTTCTGTTTTATATCATTTAAGATTGAACATATTTGGTTTTGGGACTGCTGGTTGGACAGAACAAGCTATTTAAATCGTTTGTCACTATTTACTGAGACTATATACACTTATCAATTAACCACAATTGACCAGTAGAAAAAATAATTGGCTGAATAGATTAATTTTTAGTTACAGTCCGAGTGGAAATCCATCCAACAATGTAAACTTCCATATTTGTTCTTCAGCAACATAAAGTTCAAGTAAAACTCTTAAATCTGAATAAAATGTTACCTTTGAACAAATAAGGCAAGAGTACTCAATGTTACTACAGTACATGATGTTAAATGTGCTTACAGTAATCTTCAAGAGTAATAAAATAACCACTTAAATCTGCAGGTCTAAGGATTCAGGTCCATCTGGACCTCGGGCCCTTTGGCCAGTGGACCTCAAGTTAACTCACCTGGACTGGAACCCTGAAGCTACCCTGATACACTTCCAGGCCCAGTACCTGACCATATGTGAACTCGACTACAACATCTTACAGGGAGAAATGCAGAACATACCAAAGACTAAAGCTGCAGTGAATATCGGAGAGTTTTGCCTCGTAGAAGATTTGACTTCAGCCCGCTGGTACAGAGGAAGAGTTCAGAACCGAAAAGAGGACTTGTTCGATGTGTTCCTCATAGATCACGGCAATGTCCTGAGTGTTGACGCTGACCACGTTTCTTCCTGTTCAAACGATCTGTTCATTCTGCCTCCCAAGATAGTCTGCGGATTTCTTGCCAATGTGCTGCTGCTTCACGGCTCTTCCTCTTCTGTGGTGGATGATTACCTCTCATGCCTGATTGGAAAGGATGTCACAGGTTACATCCAAGCCCTCCTGCCCCACAAAGTCCTCCTATTGGAAGCCCCTGACATCAACGAAAACCTTGTCAGACATGGTTTTGGGAGGCACGTGGACACAGACACTTTCCTCCTCTTGGCTGAGATGCTCATGGAAGTGCCACTCAAACAAAATATAGATCCGGTTCCTGACTTACTCATTGAAAAGCAAAGGGGACAAGAATATTGTTTCAAATCTGGATTGCAGGGATATGAAGAAATTCTGTCTTTTTGTGGACCCAAATTGAGTTGTGGGACACGAGCTAAAGTGCGAGTAACTGCTGCTGTTAACCCTGGCCTGCTTTACTGCCAGATGGTTAGTATGGAAACAGATCTGAGGGAAATGTCAAAGAAGCTGGCAGACATTTGTGAGTACAGAACCAAAGATTACCATCACAAGACTCCAGAAAACCTTGGTCTTCTCTGCTCAGTTAAAGGCAAAGATGGGAACTGGTACAGAGGCTTTGTGCAGTTTCTCCCAGTAAACTCTCAAGTGCGAGTGTTGTTCATTGATTACGGATTCTACGAATCTGTAAAAGTTGAGAATGTTCACAGGTTGCCACCTGATTTCTATTCAGCCCCCATCATGGCATTCCCGTGCTCACTCTCCGCCCTGAATGTTCAGGATGAGGCCGTCAAAACTCAGCAGTTGAGTTTCCTCAAGGCAGGCTTGCTCGGAAGAGTATTGGATGTGGAGATAAGTCATTTTGAGGAAAAGCAGCATCTGTACTCTATCACGGTAGTCAGTGCTCAAGATAATCATGTGAAGGAACCAGAGCCTGTGCAGCAGCTTGCCAGAAAGAAGGTGGAGTCCAAGTTTGAGACAGAAGAAGTGTCAGTTCAGGGTGGCTATTTATTCTGTGACACAATCATTGGTGAGGCCTTCAATAAAACCCTGGAAGAAGAGGAAGTGCAGGAGGGCTCAGTGTTCGTGGGCTACGTTGAGCATGTCCAAAATCCTAACCACTTCTGGATCAGAACACAGAAACGCAATGATGAGTTTGAAGAAATGATGACACAATTGTCAGATCACTTTAGTGACGTGAAGCTGGATGAAGACACACTGGTAAATCCTGATCTTGGAACAATGTGTTGTGCAGTGTATGAGGAAGACATGCATTTCTACAGGGGTGTAGTGATTGACACACTGGAGCATGGAGCTGAAGTCCTTTTTGTTGATTTTGGGAACATTGAGAAAGTGCCACATATGTTGATCAAGAAAATACCTGAGACATTTTCCAGCAAATCAGCGTTTGCCATCTGCTGTACTCTTGTAAATGTTGTTCCTTCGGATGAAGTCTGGACCAGCACTACCTCTGACTTTTTCAGACGAGCCGTGTCAAACAAAGCCCTGCTAGTCCATGTTGTCCAGATGAGAAAAAACAAATTTGTTGTTGATCTCTTTGAGATGGGAAGTGACAACAGTCAGAGTATCAGTGAGTTGTTGATCTCTTCAAAACAAGCTGAATACTGGAACAACATTCGTATAGGAGCTATGGTGCAAAAGAAAACTGAGGAGACAGAAAAAACAACAAGAGCCTTAAGGTATTGTGTAACCACAGACATCAGTGAGAATACCATATGGGATGATTTTGGGCAGATTGAGAACACAGGCCAAAATGAAATCAAGAAGGCCCAAGTAGCTGCCAGCTTCAAAGCTTTAAGCATCAAGCCAGGTTGTGAGTTCGCTGTGTGTTGCTCCTACATTATCTCCCCATCAGAGTTTTGGTGCCAGCCTCTAGATAAGGTTCTGGCTTTGGAGGAACTGATGAGCAAAATTCAGCAGTATTACACGACTCACACAGTCCCCCTCCAGTCTGGGGATTCATGTTGTGTTGCCAACTCACCCCTGGATGGAAGATGGTACAGAGCCTTCATCACAGATAGACAGAAATACCATGTCAGAGTGATATTGGTTGACTATGGCATGACCATCCAACTCAAGGAGCATAATCTTCAGACCATAATGCCAGAATTTATCGATCTGGAAGGACAAGCTTTCAGGTGCAGCCTTTACAACCTCATTGAACCTGTTGAAACCAAGAGCTGTGGCGAGTGGAATCCAGAGGTGTGCAACTCTCTCAAAGCATTTGCCAATAGCACTGGCTATCTAAGATGTAAAGTTGTCTCTCAGTTGAGTGTGAAAAACAAAGAACTGTACAATGTTGTGGACCTCTACAACACTCAAACTCAGCAGAGCATAACAAAAGTGCTTGTGAAACAGGGCATGGCAAGAGAAGCAACAGTCTCAACAAAGCAACTGTCAACAGTGTCTCCTGAGTCTTTTGTCTACTCTTCATTCGACCTAGACATCAAAAGCCAAGAAAAAACCTATGTCACATTTGTTAGCAGCCACTGGGAAGTCTACTGCCACCTTGAGAGAAACACTGAGCTAATTGAAGAGCTTGGAGAGAAAATCTTAGAGGAGAGTGAGAAAATGAAGCAAGCCAGTAGGAGAGCTGTTGTAAGGAAGCTGTGCCTGGCAAAATACTTGGATGGGATATGGTACAGGGGCTTGGCACATCCTGTTGAGTCACCTCTGCATCTCAGTGTATTCTTTGTGGATTATGGGAACACAATCATATCTGAGAAAACCCATGTCATGTTTATCCGCAGAGACTCTGCTGATTTATTGTACACACCCGTGCAAGCTCTGAAATTTAACCTGGCTTCAGTGTCCAAGGAAGAGCACTATGCAGATGTCAAGGAATGGCTTGATAGAGCCATACTCAACAAGCAAGTGAGAGCTGTCATTGTTGGAAAGAGTGACGATGGGTCATTTGATGTTGAACTGTATGATGGAGAGGTTAACATTAATGAGAAGGTAAAGGAGCTCATTCTCAGTTGTTCACCCAAACCACAGACGGTTGTGAGTTTAAACGCAAGCAGTACAAAGAGAAAATGTAAATGTACTCACCACAAAACAGGCATGGGGACTCCAGTCAAGTCCAAGAGTCAACTGAAAGAGCGGTCTTCACAGTCTCCCAGATTCAACTTCCAAAGAGGAGCTGGGAGTTCACCTTACAAAAGGAAAGAAAACATAAAAACCTGTGTGAAAGCTCAGAACTCAAAAGTGAAAAATCAAATGGAGCTCCATGATACAAACACTAAAAACACAGAGAGCTGTATCCCTCATCAACACACTCCAGAAAAACAACAAAGGGAGAACCATGATGCAAAGACAGAACAGCCTGAACACACTGAGGAAACTGAGATTCCCCAGCTCTCATATTTGCCCGACATAAAAGTGAGCATGGGCATTAGGGCAAAGTGTTTTGTCTCCCACATTGACTCGGTAGACAGATTTTTCCTTCAGCTTTCAGAGGATGAACCTGCCATCTTGAAAATGGGTGAAGATCTCAACTCAAGCGTCTCCAGAGAGTCCTTGAAGACTATCCCGTCTTTGAGAATCAATGACCTTGTTCTGGCTGAGTATGAGGAGGACGGTGCTCTGTATCGTTCAGTCGTGAAGGACCATGAAGGGACCTGTTTCACAGTGGAGTTTGTGGACTATGGAAACTCAGCAGTCATTGGTAAGGAGAAGATCTACTCAATACCACAGGAGTATCTGTCTCAGCCAAGATTAAGCATATCATGTTCACTGCTGGACACAAGCACTTACAAAAATGATACGTCTTTCATTGATGCTGTAATGGAGAAGCCTCTCATGGTTGACTTTGTCCATCAATATGGATCTCATTGGCAAGTCAAGGTTGAGGTTCTTGGTGAAGCAGTTGGTCTTCCAACAGCACTTGAAGCAGCCGTTGAAACTAGTGCTGCAACTAAAAATGAAGAAGAAGCTTCTGCAAGTTCATCTGAAATAGATGAGAAGGTGAGATCCTATGAACAGACCTCCCTCAAAGTCAGAGAGGAGAAAACAAGAAGTAAATCTGAAACTAGGACTGTTCAAGGTGAAAAACTCTCACTCAAACCACCACCTGTCTCACTGTCAACCAAACTGAAGGTAAAATCCTGCAGGGTCTATAGCAAAACATCAACCAGAAATAAGAGTGATACTAAGAAGATTCAAAGGAAAACCTCAAACTCACCTGTCAAAGTGAAGAATGGTTGTGCGGAAAAAGTCATAACTTCAATTGTTCAAGCTAAAGACACAGAGAATGGTGTTGTTCTGTCAGTCTTGAGTAATGGACATTTTTATGTAAGGCTAAATAAGACCAGTGACAAACTTGCTGCATTGGAAAGTCGCAGCGCTGTGAACCTACACAGGTGTGACATTGTGGCTGAAGAGGATATGAAACAAGGCCTCAAGTGCTTAGTTCAGGTAGACAAAGACAGCCAGTGGAAGAGGGCTGTTGTTCAGCACGTAGGTCAGGACAAATGCCAGGTCCTCCTGGTGGATCATGGACTAACAGAAGAAATCCCAACTGGCTCCATCCGACGACTGTGCAGTGACATGACAAAAATCCCAAACCTTGCAGTGTTGTGCAAGATGAACTGCCTTGGGTTCAGTGAGGGAGGAGATGCCAACAAATGGTCCTGTGAGATTCTCAAACCAATGATAGACCAAGAAGTCAAGCTGGTGTTTGTGTGTTACTCAGAAGTCGATCAACTGTGGATGGTTGAAATAGTCATGAATGGACTGTTCTTCATTAATCATATCACATCAATCACATCTCTAGCAGAAACCCAAAATATGGCAGCAGAAGAACTTACCCTGGTCACAAGCCCTCCTCAGCTCACCTTTGCTCCTATCCATATAGACAAAGCATATTCTGGCATTGCTGCTGCAGTTGCTACACCTTTCGAGTTTTGCGTTGTTCTGGAAGACTTGCTTCTGGTCATGAACAAAGTGTCCGTCATGTTGGACGACCTCCCTGGGAAGATGCCCCCTCTTCCTGAAGCCCACCTCATCCCTGGCGCCTGCTGTATGTTGAAATCAGACACCAAGAACAAATGGTGCAGGGCTGAGATTATACATGCCGACACCACAGTAGTCTTAAACCTGGCAGATTACGGCCACTTTGAATGTGTGCCATATGTTGATACCTCCAAGTTGAAGAAGCTTCCGGATGAGCTGATAAAACTCCCGAAAATGACGTACCCCTGCATCCTGAGAGGGGTGAAGCCAGTTGGATTGGACGGGCAGTGGACCGATGAGGCTGCGGTCTTCTTTCAGCAGTGTTTGTACCAGAGGAACCTTCAGATCTTCTTCAGAGAGTTTGTATCGAACACGAACTGGAAGGTGGACGTTCTGGCAAATGGCGTCCATGTGGCCAAGAAGCTGGTGGATGCTGGACACGCCGGTTACATCGACGTCATGCTAGGACTGAGGTACGCTCTTTCCTTCCATCTATCCTTCCTCCCTTTCTTTCTTCTGTCCTTCCTTCCATCTGTCCTTCCTCCCTTTCTTCCTTCCATCTGTCCTTCCTCTCTTTCTTCTTTCTGTCCTTCCTTCCATCTGTCCTTCCTCCCTTCTTTCTGTCCTTCCTTCCATCTGTCCTTCCTACCTTTCTTCCTTCCTTCCTTTTGCCGGTCTTCCCTTCCTTCCCTTCTTCCTTCCTTCCATCTTTTTAATGATCCGGCCCACATGAGATCAAATTGGTCTGTATGTGGCCCTTGAATGAAAATGAGTTTGACACCTCTGACTTAAAGAAACAAAAAACTATTAAAGTGACCTACTCCTTTAAAAATGGTGGTGTTTTTCAGCAAACATCTGTTCAAATCTGGAATTAGTAACCCTTGTTCAGTGTCAACAATTCATACATGAATATTTGTGCACATTTTCAACGTAAATCCTCTGCATAAAACTTTGTGTGTGATGCGTTCAGGTTCCAACATAAAACTTAACTTCATGTGTGATGTGTTCAGGTTCCAGGAGCAGAGCCTCAGTAAAACCCGTCCTCCAGCACCTGACAGTGAGGAAGAGTGTGGACCTGACGATGAAGGCTTGGACAGGAAGTCAGATGTTTCTTCTGAGGTCGATGATGAAGCTGAACGAAAGATGGCACCTGACATTGAGTCTGCATTGAGTCAATGTAAGAGAGAAAACTCAACACACAGTTTCAAACTTAAACTTGTCTCTTGTGTCCTTTTTAAACCTAATAAAACTGTCATTATATTTTATATCTGATAGAATATTAAATATTTTAGGTTTTGAACCATGAGTTGGACGAAACAAGCAAACTGCAGACAGAATCAGTTAATTAAATAAACAGATTTTAAGATGAATTGATAATGAAAATAACATTTTAGTTGGATTTAATCATAGTGACCAATAATACCCCTTTTCCACAAAGAAGAAGAAGAAGAAGCTCTGGCAAAAAAATGATAAAAATAGTACTTTTAATCAACAAATCTTTAACCCTCTGTAAATGAACGTTAGCCCTGCTAGCCAGCTAATAAGCGTTAGCCCCGCTAGTCAGCTAATGAACGTTAGCCCCGCTAGCCAGCTAATAAACGTTAACCCCGCCCCCAGTCCGCTGACGTAATCGGTTCTTTCTTTAGACTAACAAAGAGTTGGTTCTCGCTGTGGCTTGGGGCTGGAGCTTTGGTGGTGGAAAAGCAAAGAACCGGTGCTTAGTGAAGCTCTGGCTCCGAACCAGCACCAGCTCCAGCTCGGTGGAGAAGGGGTATAAGTATTTCAGTTTTTCAAAGAGAGACTAAACATATATATCCTTTAAAGTCTGTACAAGTTGATCTAAATTCATTATAATACTCTAATGAAATGAACTAAGACTAGTGAATGCCTGGATGTTTCTAGAAATGTCTCACTTGTCCTTTTCTGTTTCAGGTCTCTTGATGTGAAGAAGTTTCCTGGATGGAGTGATTTACCATCAACCACCTTCAGATTAATACAAGTGAGACGTCGCCTCTTCTTCATGTGTTTGTTAAAAGTTAAACGTCAGTGTGGCAGCACCTGCAAAACCACTGTAATGACCCGTATTTAGTAATTAACATTAATACCTTTTGTTTTCTTTAATGTGTTATTATGTGAAGTTCACTGATATATATTGTGTTGAATTAGTTTCTGTGACTTTAAAGATTGTTAAGTTTAATGTTATTTTCCTTCTTAATGCATCTGAGTTAGTTCACAGTTTAAATCTTTAGTTGTCTCATCAAGATTTAAATGAGGTGTTTTCCCTCATAAAGGCTTGTTAAAGTGAGGAATGTTTTATATAAGTGTCCAAAAGTGATTTATGTAAAACAGAAATAAATATAATGAGAACTGAAATGTTTGATTTTGAGACAATTATAAAATATTTTGTTTTATTAATTTTGTAAATATATCTTTAATTGTGACCTTTTTGTCACCTTTGTTTCAGTTTTTGGTTTAAACTGTTAATAATAAATTTTGAGTTGAATGCAGTGAAACAAAATTAAATCACTGTTGATATTTTACCAGCATCACCAGTTTCTTTCCCCATTATCAGCTGGATCGGCTCCAGTATACCACGAGCAGTTCAGTTAATGGATGCATGGATAGATCTACCGTACTTTATTCTCTTAAACTAGCAGCAGGACAGATGTTCTCCAGGGATGAGGAGGGAACAGGGAACAAACAAAGAACCATGACTGAAGGTGTATAAACAGTAAATTTAAGGACAGGTGAATGCGAAGTCCTGAAATGACCCCAATAGATAGTACAGTTCATTTTCTGCCACTAGAGTGTGCTGTTGAGTTGGGATTGTTAAATAGGAAGACTCAAACCAGCAGAGAAACCAAATTATTACTGCAGTTGTAGCTTTTTGCATTAATATAAAAACATTGAAATAAGAAACCTTTGATGAAACTGGAAGAATTAGATTTAGATTAAAGGTAAAAAACACCATTTATTTTTTTTAACTTATGTTTTATATCTCATTTATACATAGAGACATATATAATTGAACTACAGTAAGTAAAGAAGTATATCAACAACATGATAGAGAAATGAAAATTAAGTTAAAATATGCAAAAATTCATAAATATGATCAGCTGTATTTAACATAGTTTAGTTTTAAATATTAACCCTTAAACAGGCATTGGCACCAGGTGATACAGATGCTTTAACTTCCTGTTAGGAGCATGATTGGTTAAGGTGTCTTGAATTGGTAGAATTGGATTGGTAGAAGTGAAGCTTGTGGTAGGTCTATACTTTGATATAAATGATAAAATCAGCTTAGAAACTAGTATTAAAGACCAGGGAAAGCAAGAATATATCACTTCTCATTCAATTCTTTACCCTTATGACCATTTTTATACCTTTTAATAGGGGCAACATATCCTGGTGGAGATACAACTTATGAAATTCCCAAATATATTAAGAAATACAAAATATATATATTTTAGATAATGATAAGATAAGTTTATTGTCATTGCATAACGAAATTTGGTTTGGCAGTCTTCGTCATTCATTAGCAGCAGCTCAATAAAAATATAATAAAGAAGTAAATCAATCAGTAAAGTCAAAAGTCAATCAATAAAATCACAAGTCAATCAATAGGTATATACAATACAATAAATAATAAGATCCACTATTGCACAGTATTATAGCAGTAACAGTATTCATGCCCATGTGTATTATTGTTTAACTTAGGTGCAAATAATATGACTTTAGACTATTATCATATTTTTCACTCCTGCCTGTTTTAAAGGGTTTAAAGAAGAAAACATAAAAGGTTATTGTCAGAAGTGGGATTCGAACCCACGCCTCCAGGGGAGACTGCGACCTGAACGCAGCGCCTTAGACCGCTCGGCCATCCTGACGTATAAAACTGTAGAAAAAGTCTGATTAATAAATGTAACCGTTAAGCGTCTGATTATTATACGCTTCCGTGATGTAAAAAAAGTTATATTTCTAACGTATTATATTTAAATCGTGATTATTTAAACGGGCGATGAAGCGTAATGTAACGTTACGTCTGGGGGAAGACGTTGAATTGAACCGACGTTACGTTCTTCCCGCCATTCATTCGACCGTTAAACACTTTAAACTGTGAAAACGGCCGTTAGACAGTAACGGTTTCTAATAATTTTGAATATAAACAGCGTCGTCGCGGTAACGGTTAACATGGCTACCGTGTTTCTGTTTCTATCGGCTCAACTAGCTGCTGCTGTTATCGCCGAGCGGGAGACGCCGGTTCGCTTCCCGCTTCAGACATAAAAAACTTTTATTTTTACTATAAGGTCGAAGTTACTAATTACGTTTAATGTTATTATTTTACATCTAAATAGACGGTAACCTCATTATAATTATTATTATTGGTTTGGGGCTTCGCTGCTTCGGCTCCCATAGCAACAGGTGTTACACTGTATTTGGCCCCCATAGCAACATGTGTTACACTGTGTTTGGTCCTATGGTTTGGTCACCCAGTTGATTCTGAGACCTGCAGCAGCAAGAAACACCAACATCCTTCTCCTTAAGTAAAATTAGCCTGTCAATACCACATTATAAAAACATTTAATTACAAGTAAAAATGCAGCTATTTAATATTAATGATGTACTTTGTTAAATGTATTAAATATATCAGATACCTATGTGAAAGAGCCGAGTAGTTCCTCCATTGCAGGTCACAGAATCTGATGGGTCACCAAATACGACGTAACACCAGCAGTGCTGCAATAAAAACATTTAAATTAGGCCTTTTACATCTGAAATGATTATTTTTTCTTGCCCCATAACAGATTTCGGTGACACGCTGGGGGGGAAATAAGTTAAAGTTAACACACTTTATATTAATTAAACCACTATTAATATTATTTATAGTCCAACTGCATTAACTCACAGGACCAGAAGCCTCAGGAGAACAGCAGCATACCTGATGCGTACCTGTAAAACAAACAATACTTACCTTTAGAAATATTGTGCAATAGAAATATAAAGCAGCATAAAATAGAAAATGTAATTATACTTTTAACACTTTCCACTTATTTCTTTATCAGTAAAAATCAATAACAAAATGTTTTTATGTCGGTGACAAAAAGACGACACGTCCAGCCTGCACTGTTGAAAAATCTGTATTTATTAATGATTTACAAAAGGCTAAACATGAAACCATTTAAATGATTCAGTTCATTTTGAAACCTAAAAAGGGAGTTGCTGTGGTTGAGGAGGAGAAGGAGGAAGAGGAGGAGGAGGAGGAGGAAGAGGAGGCGTCTGTAGTGTGTGTGTGTGTGTGTGTTTAGTATTTTTTACAGGTCAGTTTTTTATAACAGCATCTCATCATCATCATCATCATGTAAGATTTTATTTTTTAAAGTGGAGGCTCCTGGAGGGAAAAAAATATAATAAATCCACACACAGGATGGAGTCACTCAAACAAACTGCAGAAAAAAGGAGATAATACATTTGAAACATCACTTATTTCTTTTTTCTTTTAATTAATTAAAAAAAGAGAAATAGAAAGGGACACTGCAGGTTTTGGAAGTGCATTTCTTTTCTACATCAGCAGAGCAGCAGCAGTGATGATGATGATGAAGGTGGTTTAAAGTGATTTAAGGGAATTGTGTGTGTATATTTATATATTTATATATATAATTTTTGTACAATCACAATTCTTTCACCTTTTTTTCTCTTCTTTTTTTTGACTCCAGTCCTTAAAGAATAAAACATCTGGATTCCTCCACTTCAACACAGCTGGTGTTAAAAAAACAAAAAAACACTTTTCTGTCTCTTTTTTTTTTAATAAGAGGAAAAAAAACCCCAACAGATTTATTACCACAGTACGAGAGGTCCCAAATGTAAAGAATCCACTTCTCTGAAACAGTTCGCTGATACATATTTAATAATTAAAAAAAAAAAAAAAACCCAACACGTGTTAATTTTTGTGCAAGTATGTTTTTTTTTTTCTCTCCCCACAAAAAAAAAGATTTGTGAAATAAATATCTGTTAAAAGAATTTTTGATTTTTTTTTTTTTAAAGTACGATCAACCTCAATTAAATCTCACACAACTCTGCAATTAAAAAAAAAAAAAAAAAAAGATTTCTATTCATTAAAACAGAAATAACAATTACCTCGATTTTTTGGGAGTTTGAAAAAAAACATTTAAAAAAAATTGAACTCCACTGACGATGAGGAGCGAGTGAGGAGGAAGAGGAGGAGGAAGAGGAAGAGACAGTCCAGTTTAGTTCAGTTTTTTTTTTTTTTTTTTTTTTTAAAGGCAGAATTTCACCATTAAAATAAAATAAAAATGCAGTTAAATCACATTAGTGTTGAAGTTTATTTTTTAGTAGCCTGGCAGGTTTCTACAGTAGTAAAGAGTGAGACAGTTTGTGGACCCAAATATTTACAGTAATGTTGTGCACTTTAATTATAATAACAAAAAAAAAAAAATAAAAAGAAATAAAAAGATCCTTCTCTCTGGACTGTTAAAAATCCTCCAAAGTTTAATATCTAAAAAACATCACCAAAAAAAAAAAATTAAAATCCCATGCTTTTATTTTGCTAAGGAATGAAATATAACAGTGTTTTCACTCACTGAGAATTTAATTAAAAAATAATTAAAAGAATAAAAGAAATTGAAAAGAAGATTGGTCTGGAGCTCAATCGTGGGCACATTTCAAAATAAAAGTGTGAAAAAAAAAAAAACATGATGCAAAAGAAAAAAAATTGCATAAAATAAAATTACATCATAAAAATTGTTCATATTTCAGTAAGCTATTTAAAATAAAATAAAAAAAAAATTAAAATGGAGCATTAAACCTTTTTTTTTTCTCCTTTTCACCCCTCGCTTCCACCTCGAGAACCATTTTACACACACACAAAAAAATAGGCCCCCCCCTTTTTATTTTATTTTATTTTGAAAGTGTGATTCTCAAATTTCCCTCAAAACTAGATAATAATTAAAACTTTTATACAGTGCTTTATCATTATATAATCTTTGACAGAGCTTTATATAACGAGGGGAAGAAAAAAAAACTTGTCTTTTTTTTTTTTAAGCCATAAATGTCTCTCTCCTATTTGCAACGATATAGCTACGTCCAAAAAAAGAAAAAAAAAGAAATAAAAATAAAGAGTGAATGGTCCAGTTATTCAATGATTAAAATAAAAAAATAAAAAGGTGGAATTAAAAACGACACAAACAGAAGGAGACTGGTCGAACCCGGTTTTCTTTTGTCCCAGCGGCACCTGAACGTTACGCCAGGATGGTGATGTCAGCGTTGAGGTGGCGTTAGGAGTGATAAGGGAGGGGGGGGTCAGGTGGTCAGGGGTCAGGGGTCAGGGTGACTACTTGGTGTTGAGCTCGTTCTCCAGCTCCATGAGTTTACGTGAAGCTTTGACTTTGTTGGAAACTTCCTTCCCCTGAGAGAAGAGACGCTGGCGCTCCTTGAAGGTGAGACTCTCTGGAGGAGCGCCGCCGCCGCCGCCGCCGGGGATCGAGTTCTCCTGCTCCTGACTGCAACACACACACACAGAGAGAGAGACACACACACACACACACACACACACATACATACATTTTATGAGTCCTTTATTGAGTCCATCTTAATGCTGTATTTAAAGACCGTGTAAAGTGAATTCAGACATTTGCTTCTAAACACATTAAATAGGTCATAAATGTGTTTCTAAAAAAGGTGTAAAAAGCATTTCAACCATTTAGATTTGAATTGTGGAGCTAGGATTAGCATAAACCCGCCCCTGCTGCTGTAGAGGTAGAAATACATTCAGCACACACTACTACTACTACAGTCTACAGTTAGCCAGTTAGCTGAGTTAGCCGCCGAGCTAGCAGCTGAGTTAGTAGCCGAGTTAGCCGCCGAGCTATCAGCTGAGTTAGCAGCAGAAAGCTCTCAGACGTAGCGTCCATGTTTCTGGTAGAGGTGGTGACTTTGATTGACAGGTGACACTTGGTAGGGGGCGGGGTTTCAGAGGCTGATTTTTATACAACTTTGAAGCCTAATTTCATATATTTGGTGATTTTTTTTAATCATTCAAATTTGGCAGGGTGGTTAACAACACATTTTTCTGTGGTATGTCAAACTCTTACATTAATTTCGTTTTATGGAAACTTAAATCATCAATTCAAAATTGTGAAAGAAGCCATTAATGGAGCTTTTCCACTCAGTGGCTCTAACTCTACTCGGTTTGGTACCAGGTAGTTCCTCCTCAACGCGAGTGGGGTCATCATAGCAACGCTGCGTTAAACTGCTGTGACTTTGTTTTATACGCGATGCTATGTTTCCTAGATGTATATAACGCTGAACTTTGTCTACCATCATATAAGTGAAAACAGACAGAATTCATCATTTCTTTGGGCGACACAGCGGTTTAAATAGACATGAGACAGACAGGAAGTAGTGGTTTAAATAGACATGAGACAGACAGGAAGTAGTGGTTTAAATAGACATGAGACAGACAGGAAGTAGTGGTTTAAATAGAGACGTGAGAGGACAGACAGACAGGAAGTAGTGGTTTAAATAGAGACGTGAGAGGACAGACAGACAGGAAGTAGTGGTTTAAATAGAGACGTGAGAGGACAGACAGACAGGAAGTAGTGGTTTAAATAGAGACGTGAGAGGACAGACAGACAGGAAGTAGTGGTTTAAATAGAGACGTGAGAGGACAGACAGACAGGAAGTAGTGGTTTAAATAGAGACATGAGAGGACAGACAGACAGGAAGTAGTGGTTTAAATAGAGACATGAGAGGACAGAGACAGGAAGTAGTGGTTTATATAGAGACATGAGAGGACAGACAGGAAGTAGTGGTTTATATAGAGACATGAGAGGACAGACAGGAAGTAGTGGTTTAAATAGAGACGTGAGAGGACAGACAGACAGGAAGTAGTGGTTTAAATAGAGACATGAGAGGACAGACAGACAGGAAGTAGTGGTTTAAATAGAGACATGAGAGGACAGAGACAGGAAGTAGTGGTTTAAACAGAGACATGAGAGGACAGACAGGAAGTAGTGGTTTAAATAGACATGAGACAGACAGGAAGTAGTGGTTTAAATAGAGACATGAGAGGACAGACAGGAAGTAGTGGTTTAAATAGAGACATGAGAGGACAGACAGGAAGTAGTGGTTTAAATAGAGACATGAGAGGACAGACAGGAAGTAGTGGTTTAAATAGAGACATGAGAGGACAGACAGGAAGTAGTGGTTTAAATAGAGACATGAGAGGACAGACAGGAAGTAGTGGTTTAAATAGAGACATGAGAGGACAGACAGGAAGTAGTGGTTTAAATAGAGACATGAGAGGACAGACAGGAAGTAGTGGTTTAAATAGAGACATGAGAGGACAGACAGGAAGTAGTGGTTTATATAGAGACATGAGAGGACAGACAGGAAGTAGTGGTTTAAATAGAGACGTGAGAGGACAGACAGACAGGAAGTAGTGGTTTAAATAGAGACATGAGAGGACAGACAGACAGGAAGTAGTGGTTTAAATAGAGACATGAGAGGACAGACAGGAAGTAGTGGTTTATATAGAGACATGAGAGGACAGACAGGAAGTAGTGGTTTATATAGAGACATGAGAGGACAGACAGGAAGTAGTGGTTTAAATAGAGACATGAGTGGACAGACAGGAAGTAATGGTTTAAATAGAGACATGAGAGGACAGACAGGAAGTAGTGGTTTATATAGAGACATGAGACAGACAGGAAGTAGTCTCACCTCTTCGTCCATTTGTCCCGCGGGTCGTTGTAGACTTCTCCCGATCCTACAACTCCTGCTGAGTTTCCAGTGTACGAGTTAAATCCTGCAGCGAGACGTCAGTCAGTAACGTTCAACATCAAACATCAAACATCTGGAAACATCTGGAGGAGAAGCTGCTGAGTGACGGCTGCTAAACATCGCTGGGTTTAGTTTTTATTGAATCATGTTGAATTTAAATCTTTAAAGATTAAATATAAACTATTTATTATCAGGTTTAATTAGAAATCTGATAAAACTGATAAACACGACTCAGCAGCTTCTACTGTCATCACTGTATTCCTCACAGACCAGCAAGGAAGGAAGGAAGGGAAGAAGGGAAGAAGGAAGAAGGAAAGGGGGGAAGGGAAGAAGGGAAGGAAAGGAGGGAAGAAGGAAGGAAGGAAAGGAGGGAAGGAGTTGAGGAAGGGAGGGAGAAGGGAAGGAAGGAAGGAAAGAAGGAAGGGAGGAGGGAAGGAAGGAGTTGAGGGAGGGAAGGAAAGGAAGGGAAGAAGGAAGGAAGGGAGGAAAGAAGGGAGGAAGGGGAAGAAGTAAGGAGGTAAGGAAGGGAGGAAGGAAAGGAGGAAGGAAGGAAAGAAAGGAAGGGAGGGAGGGAGGAAGGAGGTAAGGAAGGAAATGAAGGAGGGAAGGAAAGTTTGAGGAGGGGAGGAAGGAGGGAAGGGAGGGAGGGAGGAAGGAAAGGAGGGGAGGGAAGGGAGGGAGGAAGGAAGGAAGGAAGGAGGTAAGGAAGGGAGGAAGGAAGGAAAGGAAGGAAGGGAGGACAGGAGGGAAGAAGGAAGGGAGGAAGGAAGGAGTTGAGGAAGGAAGGGAGGAGGGAAGGGAGGGAAGAAGGGAAAGAAGGAAGGAAGGAGTTGAGGAGGGAAGGAAGGTTTGGGGAGGGAAGGAAGGAAGGCAGAAACAATCAGATCTTATTAACAGTAGAAGCAGCAGAAGGAAGGAAGGAAGGAAGGAAGGAAGGAAGGAAGGAAGGAAGGATGAAGCGTTAGAAGCGTTAAAAGCAGCAGACGGTCTGTGGAAGAGTCGGAGAGGTCAAAGGTCGAGTTCATCACCAAACACGTCGTCTGACCTTTAACCCCAAAACATTTTTATTAAGTTCAACAATTAAAATAAATGTTTGAGAGTTTAAGATTCAACATGAAGACTCTGATCTCGACCTTTGACCCCTGAAGGAAACGTTAATCAGCTGATTCACGCGTGTCATCGTGTCTCTAGAACCTCCTCACTGCAGACTTTTATTTTGAAATTAAACTGAGAAACACAAACTTCCTGTCTCTGTTTTTATATCAGTGAAACAACAGAAGCAATAAAACTTTTATAATCTTTAAAAATCAATAAATCTGATAAATAAGAATAAACTGATGCTGATAATAACATAATAATTAAAAATAATTAAAAATGGATTATTTAATGTGCAAAAACAAACATTTTAAAGATGAATTTGGGACTAAAGTGACGTCATAAACTAATGACTGTTAATATAAGACATATGAAGTCATCATAAAAGTTCATTTTTGGGACATGTGAACTGGACTTTTCTCCATTTTCTGACGTTTTACAGACAAAATAATTAATAAATATAATAATCTGAAGATTTATCAGATTTCCAAAAGTTCTGAATAAAATCTGCTTTGAGTTCAGACTGAGAGAATAAGAGAGACTCTGCTCACTGTTTCACTGACATGATTTCAAAACAGAACAGGAAGTGGAACACCTGATCCCCCCGAAACTACAAAATAAGAGGAGGACTTATTAAAGAGGAAGAGGAGGAAGAAGAGAAGGAAGAGGAGGAAGAGGAGGAAGAGGTGGTGGAGGAGGAAGAAGAGGAGGAGGGGGAAGAGGAGGAAGAGGAATAGGAGGAGAAGGAGGAAGAGGAGAAAGAGGAGGAAGAAGAGGAGGAGGAGGAAAAGGAGAAGGAGGAAGAAGAAGGGAAGAGGAGGAGGAAGAAGAAGAGGAGGAGGTGAGGAGGGAGAGGAGGTGGAAAAGGAGGAAGAGGAGGAGGAGGAAGAAGAAGAAGAAGAGGAGGAGAAGAGGAAGGAGGAAGAGGAGGAGGAGGAGGAAGAAGAAGAAGAGGAGGAGGAGGAGGAGGAGGAGGAGGAGGAGAGGAAGGAGGAAGAGGAGGAAGAAGAAGAGGAAGAGGAAGTACAGGAGGAGGAAGAAGAAGAGGAAGAGGAGGAGGTGAGGTAGAGACACAGTGACACAGTGTGAACCTTCAGTTTCATCCAGCTGGCAGCTTCCACACTTCTTCTCTACAGAGTTTTTATTTTTTTTTTTAAGTTTTTGGAAGCAGGATCAAACCGGGGTCCCGAACCCCCCTAAACCACCCCCCCCCCCCCCCCCCCCCACCCAAACCTAACCCCCCCCCCCCTTAAACCCCCCCCCCTCCCAGCTTTAACCCCCCCCCCAAGAGAACAAAGTGACCGCAGAGCAAACAGAGCAGCTACATTCCTCTCTGGAGCCAAAACACATGAAAACTATACTTCTGGCAACGCTGGCCAAGTATGACTTTTATTGTGAAAGGTTGTGACTGTTTCTCTTTTATTGTGAAAGGTTGTGACTGATTTTCTTTTATTGTGAAAGGTTGTGACTGTTTCTCTTTTATTGTGAAAGGTTGAGACTGTTTTTCTTTTATTGTGAAAGGTTGTGACTGATTCTCTTTCACTCAGTTTTAGAGTCTAAAGCAGGAGGTCAAACATAAGGCCTGTGGGCCAGAACAGGCCTGTAGAGAAGTCCAATACGGCCCACTTTACTTCTTCCTCTTTTCCTTCCTTCCTTCCTTCCAGTGTTCTTTTCCTTCCTTCCTTCCTTCTGTCCTTCTATCTTTCCTTCCTGTCTTCTTTTCTTTCCTTCTTTCCTTCCACTGTTCTTTTCCTTGCTTCCTTGCTTCCTTCCTTCCATCTGTCCTTCTATCTTTCCTTCCTGTCTTCTTTTCTTTCCTTCTTTCCTTCCACTGTTCTTTTCCTTGCTTCCTTGCTTCCTTCCTTCCATCTGTCCTTCTATCTTTCCTTTCTGTCTTTTCTTTTCTTCCTTCCAGTGTTCTTTTCCTTCCTCCCTTCCTCCCTTCCTGTCTTCTTTTCTTTTCTTCCTTCCAGTGTTCCTTTCCTTCCTTCCTTCCTTCCTTCCTGTCTTCTTTCCTTCCTTCCTTTGTCCCAGCTTCCTTCCTTCCTTCTACCCTTTCTTCCATCTTTCGTTCCTATCTTCTTCCCCTTCTCCTTCCTTCTTTGCTGTACGTGGCCGTTTAATATAAATAAGTTTGACTCCTCTGCTCTTAAACATATAAAACATCTAATTATTTAACATTTTTCTGCTCTGATCTTTTTTTCCTTTTTAAGGAAAAACGGCTCCATGTTTGTTTCTCTTGAGGTTTTTCATCCCTTTATTCCGCCCCCCCCCGCCCCCCCCTGCCCCCTCCCCCCCTCCCCCCAAAAGGTCAGATTGGAGGCTTTTTACTTTAGGAAGCTGCCAGCTGATCACAATATTAAAAAAACACACTTATAATTAAAACACATGTTTGTTGTAGATCGATATGTGTCAGCGAGGAAGAAGCAGAAGACTCAGGTGTCAGACTGGAGAGAGTCACACCTGAACCTCCTGCTGAGCCCTGCAGCTGTTGGAGGAGGGGGGGGGGGGGGGGGGGGGGGGGGGGGGGCTTTGGTTAGAGGAGGGGGGGGGCTTTGGTTAGAGGAGGGGGTTTTGCTTTGTTTAGTAAAAGCAGCAGAGCAGTTAGAAGACAGACAAGCATCATCAAAAGCTTTTAAACTGCTCACACACACACACACACACACACACACACACACACACACAGGAATACAATGAAAGGACGGCCAATAAAAAAAAAAAAAAAAAAAAGCAGCAGGTAATAAAAAGAAAGAAAGAAACTGAGCTATAAAAGAAAGGAAAGAAAAGAAAGAAAGAAAGAAAGACAGATATAAATTAAAAAGGTAATTAAAGTTCAGCAGCCTGGTAAAAAAAAAAAAAGCAATAGACACCAAGCCGGTTACTGGCAGCCAGAGTGCAGTGTGTCTATGTGTGTGTGTGTGTGTGTGTGTGTGTGTGATGGGGGGAGTGGGGTGGGGGGGTGGACCATGCAGATTGTCTCTCTGAGGGGGGGGGGTGGAGGAGGTGGAGGTGGAGGTGGGGGGATGTTAGTGGGATGTCTTTATATCCTGTGAGGTTTGGTTGTTGTGGTGCGTTTGAGGACCGAGCAGCAGGTAGGAGAAGATGGAATGGCCGGTGCTGCGTTCAAGGACGTTTGTCTGCGGTTGGAATTTAGAGTTTTTTTTTTTTTTAAAGGAAGATAAAGAGCTCATTGTTTCTACTGTGTAATATAAAGGGTTAAAATGTAGAAAATAAAAGGTATGAATAACTTGTAGAATATATTAGAGGATTATGGTAAAAATGTCTAAGTGGTGTAACCATAAAAACTTTGTAACAAATAATTCAACTTGCTTAAAAACAGTAAATTCCTTCTTTCCATTCCTTCCTTCTCCCTCCCTTCCTTCCTTCCTCCCTCCTTTCCTTCCTTCTGTCCCCTTCCATCCCTTCCTTCTTCCTCCCTCCTTTCCTTCCTTCTCCCTCCCTTCTTCCCTCCCTTCCTTCCTCCTTTCCTTCCTTCTTCCTCCCTTCCTTCTATCCTTCCTTCCTCCTCCCTCCCTTCCATCCTTCACTCATCCCTACTTTCCTTCCTTCTTCCCTTTCTCCCTCCCTACTTTCCTTCCTTCCTCCTTTCCTCCTCCCTTCCTTCGTCCTTCCTTCCTCCTCCCTCCCGTCCATTCCATCCCTCCTCCCTCCCTCCCTCCTTACTCCTTTCCTTCCTTCCTCCCTCCCTCCTTACTCCTTTCCCTCCTTCCTTCCTTCCTCTGTTCCTTCTCTCCTTGCTTCCTCCCTCCCTCCTTACTCCTTTCCTTCCTTCCTCCCTCCCTCCTTACTCCTTTCCTTCCTTCCTTCCTTCCTCCCTCCCTCCTTACTCCTTTCCTTCCTTCCTCCCTCCCTCCTTACTCCCTTCCTCCCTTCCTCCCTCCCTCCCTCCCTCCCTCCTTACTCCTGTCCTTCCTTGACCTGAGGACAACAGGAGGGTTAATAAATTAATAATAATAAACTGAAACTAAAAATATAAAGTCAGTTTTAAGTATTTAAGTATTTAACAGTCAAAACTAAAATCCTGTGTGAGCTGAGAGCTGTGGTTCTGACTCGGGTATTAAAAGTCAAACTTCACTATTTTATAACAAAAACTCAACATTAGATAAATATTAATGCAACAGAGTTTCATTTCAAACATCTGTTAGTTTGACCAAAGTAAAGAAAAGTTATAAAAAGTCCACTTTATAAATATATTGGTGAATTTTAGGAATTTAATAACTACTTGAATCTCCTCCTGTTACATTGATTGTTCCTTCTTTCCTTCCTTCCTTCCTTCTCTCCTAAATTCCTTCCTTTTTGTCCATACTCCTTTCCTTCCTTCCTCCCTCCCTCCTTACTCCTTTCCTTCCTTCCTTCCTCTTTTCGTCCTTACTCCTTTCCTTCCTTCCTTCCTTCCTAAATTCCTTCCTCTTTTCGTCCCTACTCCTTTCCTTCCTTCCTTCCTAAATTCCTTCCTCTTTTCGTCCCTACTCCTTTCCTTCCTTCCTTCCTAAATTCCTTCCTCTTTTCGTCCTTACTCCTTTCCTTCC
This sequence comes from Scomber colias, assembly GCA_021039105.1. NCBI lineage: Eukaryota > Metazoa > Chordata > Actinopteri > Scombriformes > Scombridae > Scomber > Scomber colias. Next base: position 57,518 of record JAJDFG010000963.1, read on the forward strand.
TCCCTCCCTCCCTCCTTACTCCTTTCCTTCCCTCCTTCCTCTTTTCGTCCCTACTCCTTTCCTTCCTTCCTTCCTAAATTCCTTCCCCTTTTCGTCCTTACTCCTTTCCTTCCTTCCTAAATTCCTTCCTCTTTTCGTCCCTACTCCTTTCCTTCCTTCCTCCCTCCCTCCTTCCTTACTCCCTCCCTCCCTCCCTCCCTCCTTCCTTACTCCCTCCCTCCCTCCCTCCCTCCTTCCTTACTCCTTTCCTTCCTTCCTTCCTCCCTCCCTCCCTCCTTACGGCTGTTCTCACTCGGGTATTAAAGGTCAAACTTCACTATTTTATAACAAAAACTCAACATTAGATAAATATTAGTGCAGCAGAGTTTCATTTCAAACATCTGTTAGTTTGACCAAAGTAAAGAAAAGTTATAAAAAGTACACTTTATAAATATATGTTGGTGAATTTTAGGAATTTAATAACTACTCGAATCTCCTCCTGTTACATTGATAATAAACCAGTGGGGTATTTTAGGAGTGTGCTGCCAGCTGACTGCAGTTTGACACGCTCTTATTTTGGAAATCTCTCTCTCCAACAAAGAAAAGAAAGGAAAGATTCATATCTTCATATTTTTAATATTTAACCAAGATAAACAGTTTCATGTGTTTTTATACTGAAGGTTTCTGTGACCTGAATGTGAACTATTTAAACAGCTGTGGAGGTTTCTACCAGCAGGGGGCGCTGCTACATATTAAACAGGAGGGTTTAACCCTTGTGTCGTCCTCCCGGGTCAAATTGACCCCATCTCTCTTTTGACTGTTCCTTCCTTCTTTCCTTCCTTCCTTCCTCCCCTGTTTCTTTGCTCCCTCCTCCTTCCATCCTTGCTTCCCTCCCTCCTTTCCTTCCTTCTATTCCTTCCTTCCTTCCTCTTTTAGTACCCTCCCTCCTTACTCCCTTCCTTCCTTCTTCTTTTCCTCCCTCTCTTCCGTCCATCCTCCCTTCCTCCCTCCCTCCCTCCTTCCTTCCGTCCATCCTCCTTTCCTTCCTTCTCTCCTTACTTCCTTCCTCTTTTAGTCCCTCCCTCCTTACTCCCTTCCTTCCTTCCTTTTTCTCTCCTTACTGCCTTCTTCTTTTCCTCCCTCCCTTCCGTCCATCCTCC
>JAJDFG010000964.1:0-5000 GCA_021039105.1 Scomber colias
TAATGACAATGTGAGGGAGGGGGGGGACAATAAAGCACAGCTTGTGGAGCTGTAATGATTTACCAAAAACAACAACAACAGTTTTCATCTTTAAAAAGTTGAATCTTTACCAGCTATAAAAAAAAAACATGTCTTTGAAGATCATTATTGTTGTTTCTGGGATTTAATTTTTGTGTAACTTTTATGATCTCCAACATCATAAAGAAGACAAATATTAAGTGGTGCTTGGCAGGAAGCACAGATTGTTGCAGGGTGTTTACTCAGCACTTACTAACAAGCTACACTGCCAGCACTGAGACGCCTTAAGTGATAGAAATCCTTTTTAAGGTGGTATTTTTATATATGCGTGGCTGTGGTTCAGGTAGCTTCCAGTAATACAGTCAAATAATCAGTCAGTTAAACTTTATTTGTAGAGCACTTTTCATACAATCCTTACAATGCTTTAACAATACAAACAGGAACTGAGGAAAAATTAAGAATATAGGTAATAAAATATTAATACAATAGAATAAAGGCCACTATAAAATAAAGTGAGGAGGGGTATTAAAAAGAAAACAAAGAGAAGAAGATAATAAAATAACTAAAGAGGAAATGTGATGAAGTAAAACTAGACATAAAAGAGAACACAATTATAAGTCTAAGTAGTAAAAAAGGCTAAAGAATAAAATAAGACAGATTAAAAATTGATATTTGATTTGCCACAAACCATAAAAACACACAATCCTCACATCCGTCTCATAGATCTCACCAACGTACATCAACTCTCTCCTCCAAAAAAAACATGCTGCACACAAAAAAGCAACAAAAAAGACATTTAATGAACTTTGTCATATTTAATAAATCAATATTGAATCAGAAATGTGCTAAATCTGTTATAATAAGTGCAAGAGTACTTAACCTCCCGGGTCAAATTGACCCCATCTGTTTTGACTGTTCCTCCTGGAAGGGAGGAAGGTAGGGGAGAGGAAAGAAAGAGATAAGGAGGGAAGAAGGAAGGGAGGAAAGGAAAGAAGGAAGGAGGGAAGCAGAAAGGGAAAGAGGAAAGGAGGGAGGTAGGAGGAGGAAAGAAAGAAGGAGGGAGGGAGGAAGGGAAGAAGGAAGGAAAGACAGACGGAAGGAAGGAAGGAAAGGAGGAAAGAAGGGGTCAATTTGACCCGGGAGGACGACCTGAAGGTTAATACCAAATCTTTATTTCTATTTTTCCTTGTAGTGATTACATTATTACACAATCTTAAAATCTGACAGAAGTTAACCCCTTGATGACTGCAGTAGCATCCCAATGGGAATAACTCAGATGTATAAGAAGCTTTGTGTGTGATGATGTATTCTTCCTGCTGATACTTTGGTGCATTAAGCTGATAATACTTCTCTACTGCAGCTTACAGTAAAGACATGATGTTAATGGAGTGTTTCTGCATTGTGATATTCCAACTTCAGAACACAGCTAATGTCCCAACACTTCCACACTGCAGCGTAAGCAATGGCAAAATACATGGATGGATGGAAGAAGGAAGGAAGGAAGGAAGGGGGATGGAGGAAGGAAAGAAGGAAGGAAAGAAAGGGAGAAGGAGGGAGGGAGTAAGGACAGAAGGAAGGAAGGAAGGAAGGGAGGATGGAAAGGAAGGAAGGGGGATGGAGGAAGGAAAGAAGGAAGGAAAGAAAGAGAGAAGGAGGAAGGACAGAAGGAAGGAAGGAAGGGAGGGAGGATGGAAAGGAAGGAAGGAAGGAAGGATGGATGGAGGAAAGAAGAAAGGAAGGTAGGAGGGAGGGAGGGAGGGAGGAGAGAAGGAATGGGGGAGTGAGGGAGAAAGGAAATGAGGAAAGGAGAAAAGAAGGACAGAGGAAAGAAGGAAGGAGGGAGGGAGAAAGGAAATGAGGATGGGAGGAAAGAAGGACAGAGGAAAGAAGGAAGGAGAGAGGGAGGGAGGGAGAACGGAAAAGAGGAAGGGAGGAAGGACAGAAGGAAGGACAGAGGAAAGAAGGAAGGAAGGAAGGTAGGTGGGGGAGGAAAGAAAGACAAATCCCCCCTTTCTTCCTTCCTTCTGTCCTTTTTTCCTTCCCTCTTTCTTTCCTCCCCCCTACCTTCCTTCTTTCCTTTCCTTTCCTCCCTTCTCTTTCTTTCCTTCCTCCATCCCCCTTTCTTCCTTCCTTCTGTCCTTCTTTCCTTCCCTCCTTCCTTCGCTCTTTCTTTCCTCCCCCCTACCTTCCTCCCTTCCTTCTTTCCTCTGTCCTTCTTTCCTCCCTTCCTCATTTCCTTTCTCCCTCCCTCCCTCCTACATTCCTTCCTTCCTTCTTTTCCTCCATCATTCCTTCCTTCCTTTCCATCCTCCCTTCCTTCCTTCCTTCTGGTCCTCCACCCTTCCTTCAATTCTATCCTCACCTTCCTTCTTTCCTTTCTCCCTTCTTTCTTTCCTTCCTCGATCCCCCTTTCTTTCCTTCCTTCTGTCCTTCTTTCCTTCCCTCCTTCCTTCGCTCTTTCTCCCCCCCTACCTTCCTCCCTTCCTTCTTTCCTGTGTCTTCCTTCTTTCCTGTGTCCCTTCTTTCCCCCCTTCCTCATTTCCTTTCTCCCTCCCTCCCTCCCTCCTACATTCCTTCTTTCCTCCATCCTTCCTTCCTTCCTTTCCATCCTCCCTTCCTTCCTTCCTTCTGTCCTCCACCCTTCCTTCAATTCTATCCTACCTTCCTTCTTTCCTTTCTCCCTTCTTTCTTTCCTTCCTCCATCCCCCTTTCTTCCTTCCTTCTGTCCTTTTTCCCTTCCCTCCTTCCTTCGCTCTTTCTTTCCTCCCCCTACCTTCCTCCCTTCCTTCTTTCCTCTGTCCTTCTTTTCCTCCCTTCCTCATTTCCTTTCTCCCTCCCTCCCTCCTACATTCCTTCCTTCCTTCCTTCCTTTCCATCCTCCCTTCCTTCCTTCCTTCCTTCTTTCCTTTCCTCCCTTCTTTCCTTCCTTCCTCCAACCCCCTTTCTTCCTTCCTTCTGTCCTTCTTTACTAATGTCCCAACACTTCCAGACTGCAGCGTAAGCAATGGGAAAATAAATAAATGGATGGATGGACTCTCTATTTCTATATATATTTATATTTATTCATATGGAGGATTAATGATGGAAGTTTGAGGAAGTGTCCACACTAAACGTAGAGCTATGCCAACTAGATTCCATCAAGGAAATGAAAAAGTTTGTCAACCTGAAGAAGTGATGGAGACTTTAGATTACTGCCTAAGAGCTGCAGCACATCAGAGTTCCTTCCTTCTTTCCTTCCTTCCTTCCCTCCCTCCTTCCTTCCCTCCTTCCTTCCTTCTTTCCTTCCTTCCTTCCTTTCTTCTTTCCTTCCTTCCTTCCTTCCTGCCTTTCTTCATTCCTCTGTCATTTCCTTCCATCCTCCCTTCCTCTTTTCCTCCCTCCTTCCTTCCTTCCTTCTTTCCTTCCTTCCTTCTTTCTCCCTTCCTCCCTCCCTCCTTTCCTTCTTTCCTCTGTCCTTCTTTCCTCCCTTCCTTCCTTCTGTCCTTCCTCCCTCCCTCCCTCCTTCTCTCTTTCTTCCTTCCTTCTTTCCTTCCTCCATCCCCCTTTCTTCCTTCCTTCTGTCCTTCTTTGCTTCCATGTAGATATGTAGAGGATTGTCTTCATGCTCAGGGTCAGGCAGTAAAATTTAAATCACTTTTCTGCAGTTTTTCATACTTTGCAAACGTTTCTATTGGGCCAGATTGGACCCGTTGGTGGGCCGGTTTCTGGGCCGCGGGGCCTTATGTTTGACACCCCTTGCTCTAGAAGTTATAAATGACCTTCTCTTGTGACTCAGTAGTATAAAGATCTGCTGGCTTACTCTAGTACAGGGGGTCAAACTCAATTTCATTCAAGGGCCACATACAGACCTATTTTATCTCATGTGGGCCGGATCATTAAAAGGAAGGAAAGAAGGAAGGAAGGAAAGAAGAAAGGAAAGACAGACAAAAGGAAGGAGGGAAGAGAGGTAGGAAGGAAGGAAAGCAGGAAGGACATATGAAGAATGGAAAGAAGGACAGATGGAAAGAAGAAAGGAAGGAAGGACAGACAGACGGAAAGAAGGAAGGACAGATGGAAGAAAGTGAGGAAGGACAGAAAGGAAGGAAGGAAGGACAGATGGAAGGAAGGAAGGACAGATGGAAGAAAGTGAGGAAGGACAGACAGACAGACGGAAAGAAGGAATGAAGGAAGGAAGGAAGGACAGATTGAAGGAAGGAAAAGAACACAGGAGGGAAAGTGGGCCGGATTGAACCCCTCGGCGGGCCGGTTCTGGCCCTCGGGGCCGCATGTTTGACACCCCTGCTTTAGTAGTAAAGCAAATACTGAGACTGTAATATGACTTCATCCAAATCACTGTGATTAGTGCTTAGCAACAAAGCACTAAATGAAGCACTAAAGAAAAGAAAAGAAAGAAGAAAAGAAAGAAAGAAAAGAAGTAGGAGCTCCCAGTGTAAATGCTTTCAGTGTCTGGTTGAATAAATGTTAACATAAAAAGAAAAAGCATCCTTTGAATTTTAGATATTCAGCAATAAACTTTAATGTAGGAAAAAAAGTATAATAGAAACGTTAAGTGCCTTCAACTTTTCTAATTCTCTCTGTGTGTGTGTGTGTGTGTGTGTGTGGTGTGTGTGTGTGTGTGTGTGTGTGTGTGTGTGTGTGTGTGTGTGTGTGTGTGTGTGTGTGTGTGTGTGTGTGTGTGTTTGGGAAGTGAGGACATTTTGGTCCGTCCTCCCCGAGAGAGAGAGAGACTCCTTATTTATAGACTCCTCCATCCCCCTTTCTTCCTTCCTTCCCTCCATCCTTCTTCCTTCCTTCATCCCTTCCTCCCTTCCTTTCCTTCCCTTTCCTCCCTTCCTCCCTCCCTCCCTTCCTTCTCTCTTTCTTTCCTCCCCCCTACCTTCTTGAGAGAGTGAGAGAGAGAGAGAGAGAGTTTGGGAAGTGAGGACATTTTGGCCCCGTCCTCACTCTTTCTCACCCAACTTCAAAGGACTATTTTAGGCCTC
>JAJDFG010000964.1:10000-42500 GCA_021039105.1 Scomber colias
AAAGAAGGATGGAGGAAAGAAGGAAGGAGGGTATGACACGCTGAGACTCTTTCCGCTGTCTCTATCACTCTCCTCTACACTCTGTCTTCCTTTCTCTCCCTCTCTCCTGCTCAAAATGGATTTCTTTTTTCTTCTGTCTGTCTGTCTCTTTCTGTCTCTTTTTTTTTCTTCTTCTTCTTCTTTTCTTTAGAGTTGAGATATTAAGGTGACTTTAAAGTTCATGAGCGAGCCTGTCAAGTAGGCAGTTTTGATTGTGAGTGTTAAACTGCAGACATATGCAGAGGATGAAATGTCAAACACCTCCCAGACTCACAGTTCAAACTCATTTACTTGAGGGAGGGGGAGAGGGAAGGGGGGAGAAAGGGGGGAGGAGAGGGGGGGGCATAAAAATAGTAATTGTCATTGGAATAGTAACATCATATTTAACCCTCCTGTTATCCTCGAGTCAAGGAAGGAAGGGAGGAAGAAGGAAGGGAAGGAGGGAAGGAGGGAGAAAGGAAAGAAGGAAAGAAGGTCAGAGGAAAGAAAGGAGGGGGAAGGGAGGAAAGAAGGAAGGAAAGGAGGAAGGAGGGGAGGGAGGGAGAAAGGAAAAGAGGGAAGGAGGGAGAAAGGAAAAGAGGAAGGAAAGAAGGGGAAGGAGGAAAGAAGGAAGAGGGGGAGGGAGAAAGGAAAAGAGGAAGGGAGGAAAGAAGGAAGGTAGGAGGGAGGGAGAAAGGAAAAGAGGGAAGGAGGGAGAAAGGAAAGAAGGAAGGGGGAAGGTAGGAGAGAAGGAGGAAAGAAGGAAGGAGAGAGAAAGGAAAAGAGGAAGGGAGGAAAGAATGAAGGAAGGTAGGAGAGAGGGAGGAAAGAAGGAAGGAGGGAAGGTAGCAGGGAGGGAGGAAAGAAGGAAGGTGGGAAGGAGAGAGAAAGGAAAAGAGGAAGGGAGGAAAGAAGGAAGAAGGGAAGGTCGGAGGGAGGGAGGAAAGAAGGAGTCCTCCCTTCCTTCCTTGACTCAAGGACAACAGGAGGGTTTAAAGGACAAGGTAACTCAAATTTTTTTTTTATAATATCTTGCTTGTTTTCCTCGTAATGTTTCTATAAAGTGCATAAATAAAGAATAAATATATATTTGGTGACATTAATATAATAAAAATAGAGTATGTTTTTAATTTAAAACTGTTAATACCAAATCAAAAAGCTGTAAATGGGTCAATGACGTGATGCAACCCAGTGTCCACATGGTGTAACCGCTATTTCATCATAAAAACCTGATTATATATGAACAGGAAAATAAATGTGAATAAATATAATCCACTTTTATAACAAATATTACATCACTTGTCAAGAAATATTCAGGAATAAATGTAGTATATGTTCTCATTAATATTAATACATGCTTTAAAATGTAAATACAGAAATACTACAAAGATTTATATTTTCATTTGATGTTTTTAAATGAAGTCATTATTAGTATAAGTCCACTTAAATACACTGGAGGGTGATAAAATATGTAATATTTATCATTATTTTGTGGTTACACCATTTGACATTTTCAGGAGCATTCAGTCTTGGTTAAAAATGGTGCAAATGTCATTTCAAATTATATAAAACCAACGAAAAAAGGAAAGGAAGGAAGGAAAGATGGAAGGAGGGAAGAAGGATGGAAGGAGGGAAGAAGGATGGAAGAAAGGAAGGAAGGAAGGAAGGAGGGAGGGGAGGGCGGAAGGAAGGAAGAAGGAAAGAGGGAAGGATAGAAGGAAGGAAAGGCGGAATGAAAGGAAGGAAGGTAGGAGGAAAGAAGGAAGGAAGGAAGGTAGGAGGAAAGAAGGAAGGAAGGTAGGAGGGAGGGAGGGAGGAAAGAAGGAAAGAAAGAGAGAAGGAGGGAGGACAGAAAGGAGGGGAGGAAGCAAGGAAAGAAAGGAGGGGAGGAATGAAGGAAGGAAGTAAAGGAAAGGAGGAACCATTTGACATTTTCAGGAGCATTCAGTCTTACTTTTGGTTAAAAATGCTTTAAATGTCATTTAAATGATATAAAACCAACAAAAATACTAAATATACATTTTAACAAACCTGATGCTGCTTTTATAACTAGTTTTTAAAGTTATTTTGAATACTCATCCCAAAAGCTAACTGTGGAAGCTAAATTAGACAATTAAAGAACAGCCAGGAGACACCGTTTGGTTAAGTTTGACTTTACCTGAGGTTTGGATCATGTTTTCTGTGTGATGTCATCAGATCTCGATTTGTTTGGTTCAATATCTAAAAAAACCTTGAAACTCTGAAGAAAGGGAGGAAGGAAGGAAAGAAGGACAAAGGAAGGAAGGAAGGTAGGAGAGAGGGAGGGAGAAAGGAAAAGAGGAAAGGAGGAAGGATGAAGGAAGGAAGGAAGGAAGGTAGGAGGGAGGGAGGGAGAAAGGAAAAAAAAGAAGGGAAGAAGGAAGGAAGGGAGGAAAGAGGGAAGGAGGAAGAAAGGAAAAAGAGGAAGGAAGGATAGAAGGACGAAGGAAGGAAGGTAGGAGGGAGGGAGGGAGAAAGAAAAGAGGAAGGGAGGAAGGAAGGAAAGAAGGTAGGAGGGAGGAGGGAGAAAGGAAAGAAGGAAGGGGGAGGGAGGAAAGAGGGAAGGAGGAAGGAAGGAAAGGAGGACGAGGGAAGGTCGGAGGGAGGAGAAAGGAAAGAAGGAAGGAGGGAGGGAGGGAGAAAGGAAAAGAGGAGTGTGCACTTTTCATCATGTGAACTACTTTATCCAAGGTTTCATTTAAAAGAAAATAAGCATGTTTGAGCTTCTATCCAACTCAATCTGAAATTAGGAAAGAAGAAGGAAACATCAAAGATCCATAACTTCCTTAAATTCTGCAGCACGACAGACAAACAGGACGATGTGTGTTTCCTGTAAGATCCAAAAGTCACATCAATCAATCAGTGAGTGAAAGTTTAGAAGAAGAAACAGAAGCAGATTAAATGCAGTGATGAGATGAATTATTCATGAGTGACAGCGTGAATCCTCAGAGCTCAGCTGTTCTTCATATAGCAGAAACATAATATCTGATTATCCTAAACATGAGCATCATTACTGAAGACTTTACAGGAAACTACATGTGAGTTATCCTTCCTTCCTTCCGTTCTCCCTTCCTTCCTCCCTTCTTTACAGGAAACTACATGTCAGTTAGTAAAACTTTATTCATATATACGAGAGTTACAAAATACTTCAGTTACAATAGAAGACAATAAAATGGTTAAATAAATATGTATAGCTTTCTTTCTTTCTTTCCTCCCTTCCTTCTTTCCCTCCCTCCTTCCTTCCTTCCTACTTTCCTCCTTTCCTCTGTCCTTCTTTCCTTCCTTCCTCTTTTCCTTTCTCCCTCCCTCCCTCCTACCTTCCTTCCTCCCTTCTTTCCTCTGTTCTTCCTTCCTTCCTCCTTTCCTTCCTTCCTCCCTTCCTCCCTCTCTTGCTTTCCTGCCTCTCTCTTTCCTCCCTCCTTTCTTTCTTTCCTTCCCTCCTTCCTTCCTTCCTTTCCTTCTTCCCTCTCCTTTCCTCCCTACCTCCTTTACTTCCTTCTTCCTCCCTACCTTCCTCCTTCCCTTTCTCCCTCTCTCCCTCCCTCCCTCCCTCCCTCCCTCCTACCTTCCTTCTTTTCCTTCCTTCTTCCTCCCTTCCTTCCTTCTTCCTCCCTTCCTTCCTACCTCCCTTCCTTCCTTCTTCCTCCCTTCCTTCCTACCTCCCTTCCTTCCTTCTTCCTCCCTTCCTTCCTACCTCCCTTCCTTCCTTCTTCCTCCCTTCCTTCCTACCTCCCTTCCTTCCTTCTTCCTCCCTTCCTAACATCTGACATCATCAACTATAAAAATAACACAGAATAAAAGCATTGTGCCTCCCTTTCAAAGTAAAGCGTTCCTGTAACAGGAAGTTGGTGTAATGAAGGAGTGAGATGAAGAAGCTGAGGAGTCTTTTGTTAGTCATCAGGATGTTGAACACATGAACATGCTGCATGCTACGGCTTCTTAAACAAGATTACAGAGACCTAAAATAGTCTAGATGTGAGGAGATGAGAACAATGGGTGATGTGTTGGAGCTTTTGAAAAGATGAGAGTGGGAGTAGTTTGGCAGAACAAGACTCAACCAGTGATTTAACATGTTTCTCAAAGTTCAGCTGTGAATTAAAACAAGATGTTGCTTTGTTCCCTTCTGGATTTAAACAGGGGGGAAAAATGTTGCTATAAATAAAACATTCAATTGTTTTTACCATTATGAGCATTTTTATACCTGAATAGGGGCGAAGTATCCTGGTGGAGAGAGGACACATAAAACCCAAATTATATTAAAAATATGTGTCTAAACTATGGCTGTCAGCGTTAACGATTTAATCGCGATTAGATTAATGCAATCCATTTTATCGCATTTTAATGTTGCAAGCCTTTTTGTCCCTTCTACTCCCCCGTAGACGGCTCCTCTAGCTGTAGCGCTATGCTTTGAAGTGGCCTCCTGCAGTAAACCTACCGCGCTGATGGAAAGTAAGAGAGCTACTGGACTTTTGAACGGCTTGTTTAACTTTAAAACACTTCCAGACGCTTCAGTTGACAAGTCAAAAGTAAAATGCAACCTGTGTCAAACGGAGTTTAACTACCACCGGAGTACGTGGAGTTTGAGTTAGCACCTCCACGCTAAACACCCAGGTGCAGCCAAGCCAGCCTCAGCTCCACCAAAGGACCATTTTGGAGTGTGGGAGTCGCAGCAGAGCCGTGATTGATTCCCAGTTAAGACACTCTGGTAAGAAATGCTTTACATTATGGGCTTAAAACTGCCTTCAAATGGAAAGTAACAGGATTTTAAACATGCAGTTCAAAATGCGATTAATCACGATTAACTATGGAAATTCTGCGATTAATCTCAATTTAAAAAAATAATCGTTTGACAGCCCTAGTTTTTATATTTTTCTATAGTTTAGAGGGGAAGTCCTGGTTTGGTCCACTGCTGGGCTTCCTCATCTTTTGTTCTTTTGAGCATCCTGACTCCTAAAGCACTCTCACTAAATAAATATCCCTAAAACTTAAACACACCTTAGTCTCCTCTCTCCTCTCTGTGCATGTCCTGTCCGTCGGCTATCAAAGTGCTGGCCGGTTGTCAGTGTTAATAAGCTTTAAATAAACAAGTCAACCCTGAACCGCTGAGCTCTGTGTCTGAATGCAGCGGGGGGGACGTTTGATATGAACACTGTCACATCACAGCGGGGCGGAGCTTCTGGGCTCTTGGCAGGAATAACGCTGAAGACCAGAGGAAGCAAAGTGTCAAGTGTGAAGTTGTTTGGGCTCGCGACATGTTTAATTAACTCTGAATAATAAAGTGAACAGCGAGCCGCTCTGCTCCGTGTGAGAGGGCAGCAGGGACTGTTTGATATGAACACTGTTACATCCCAGCAGGGTGGGGCTAAAACTAGGTTAACAATACATTACAAGACTAAAGAAACATGACCAGAAGGAGTCAAGGAAGGAAGGGAGGAAGGAAAGGAGGAAGAAGGAAGGAAGGAAGGAAGGAAGGGAGGAATGGAAAGAAGGAAGGGATGAAGGATAGGAAGAAGGAAAGGAGGGAGGAATGGAAAGAAGGAAGCAATGAAGGAAAAGTAAGGAAGAAGGAAGGAAGGGAGGAATGGAAAGAAGGAAGGGATGAAGGAAAGGAAAGAAGGAAGGAAGGAGGGAGGGAGGACAAAAGGAAGGAAGGAAGGCGGGACAAAGGAAAAGAGGAAGGAGAGAGGAAAGGAGGAAGGTAGGGGGGAGGAAAGAAAGAGAGAAGGAGGGAGGAAGGAAGGAAAGAGGGAAGGCGGGAGAAAGGACAAGAGGAAGGGAGGAAGGTAAGTAGGAAAGAAGGACAGGGAAAACAAGGAAGGGAGGAAGGAAGAAGGAAGGAAAGGAGGGAGAAAGGAAAAGAGGAAGGGAGGAATGAGGGAAAGGAGGAAGGTAGGAGGGAGGAAAGAAAGAGGGAAGAAAGGAAGAGAGAAGAACAAATATAAACTAGGAAGGTTTGGAGTTTATTTTCAGTCTATTTTTCACTTTAGCACCAGAATCTCATTTCCTGTGGTCTCATTTCCTGTGGTCTCATTTCCTGTGGTCTCATTTCCTGTGGTCACCAGATCCTAAATAAATGAATCGGTCACGGATAAGAGACCAAAGTCACTAAAGACCAGACCAGAGAGAGAGATCAACACCAGTAATGTAATGTAATGTAATGCCTGCAGTTTGGAGGCAAAGGCTGAAAAACCCAAGAAGAAGAAGAAGAAAAACAATTTAACAAACTAAAGTGAATAAAGTATTGGACGTTCTAGATGTTCCAGTTATTTACTTTTAATCAGAGTTTCATTGTTTGTTTCAGAGCTGGAATAAAAGGAAGAGAGGCAACAATATTTAGCTTTAGCCTCAATGGACTAACATTTTGGGGTCATTTTAGGTCACTTTAAGTTATCAAATTTCAAAATAAAAGACATTTGAGGTGTTTTTACAAGCTGTCAAATGTCAAAACTGATCAAATTTGACCCAAACAGAGCAGTATGTAAGAGTTAAAGAGCCCTTGAGTTACACATTTAACTGCAAAAAAACATTTTGAGCCACTTTAGGTCATTTTAAGTCATCAAATTTCAAAATAAAAGACATTTGAGGTCAAAACTGATCAAATTTGACCAAAAAAGAGCAGTATATAAGAGTTTAAAAGCCCTTTTTAGTTACACATTTAACTGCAAAAAAACATTTTGGGCCACTTTAGGTTATCAAATTTCAAAATAAAAGACCTTTGATGTGTTTTTACAAGCTGTCAAATGTCAAAACGGATCAAATTTGACCCAAACAGAGCAGTATGTAAGAGTTAAAGAGCACTTGAGTTACACATTTAACTGCAAAAAAACAATTTGGGCCACTTTAGGTCAGTTTTAAATGATCAAATTTCAAAATAAAAGACATTTGAGGACTAATTAGCCATTAAACGCGTCAATATGCTGCATTATTAATTGGAGGCAAACTGTGAGGCGGCGAGCAGAGTTGAGCGTTTTGTGTGGTGAATAACCAAATCAGAATATTGATCAGTGTGTTTTATTTAATAGAGGACGGCTTTTGTTGAATGGCTTTGACTTTTCAGGATGAATAATCGATCAGCCTGTTTCCTGTGAAGACTCCCACATGAAGACACGGACGTCTGCAACAGGATATTTATTTATTTATTTATTTTATTTATTTTATTTATGTAACTCTTTTGAGGTTACTACTCGAGCAGTGAGATTATTTTTTGCCTCCAGCAGCTTCTTCTTCTTCTTCTTCCCTTTTGAAATATTTCTATCAAAGCGGTGTTGGGTTATGCGTACGTGCACACCCCTGAGCCCGAGAGCCTGCGAGCGTGCACGTTTAGGCGAGCGTGCACGTTAACACTGGTCTTTCTCTCTGCTTGTGATGCTGAGTGTTGATCCAGAGAGCGGAGCAGGACTCACAGCTTCTCACTGTTGTTACGGTGATGGCCCCCCCGCTGCTACACACACACACACACACACACACACACACACACACACAGAGACACACACACACACACACACACACACACACACACACAGCACATCAACGCCTCCAGCAGCAGAAACAGCAGCTTTCAAACACTAGCTCTCTCTCTCTCTCTCTCTCTCTCTCTCTCTTCTCTCTCCTCTCTCTCTCTCTCTCTCTCTCATCCTCTCTCTCTCTCTCTCTCTCTCTCTCTCTCTCTCTCTCTCTCTCTCTCTCTCCTCTCTCTCTCTCTCTCCTTCCTTCCTTCATCCCTTCCTTCTTTATTCCCCTCCCTCCCTCCTTTTCTCTTTCTTTCCTCATCATTAGGGTTAGGGTTAGGGGTTAGGGTTACCTTCTTTCCTCTCTTCTCTTCTTCCTTTCCTTTCCTTTCCTCCCTTCCTTCCTCCCTACTTTCATCCCTTCCTCTTTCCCTCCCCCCCTCCTTTCCTTTCCTTCCTTCTTCCTCCCTTCTTTCCTTTCCTTCCTTCCTCCTCCCTTCCTTGTTCCCCCCATTTCCTTCCTTCCTCCTTTCCTTTCTTCCCTTCCTTCCTCCCTCCTTTCTTTCCTTCCTTCCTCCCTCCTTTCTTTCCTTCCTTCCTCCCTCCTTTCTTTCCTTCCTTCCTCCTTTCCAGTGTATGGAAAGTGCAGCTGCCACTACTCTGCTGTGTAGAGATTTCTTTATCTTGTAACTGAATATTTGATAACCCCCCCCCATCCCAACACCCCCCCCTCACCCTAACACCCCCCCCCCCCCCCGAAAAAAGAAAAGAAAACAATATGAAGACATACAAAGCAAGAACAGATTGCGTGCACAATCCATTACACCTCATGCTTCCATTACTTTCTTTCCTCCCCATTACCTTCCTTCTTTCCTCTGTGCTTCTTTCCTTCCTTTCCTCTTTTCCTTTCTTTCTCCCTCCCTCCTTCCTACCTTCCTTCTTTCCTTTCCTTCCTTCCTTCCTTCCTCCCTCCTTTCCTTCCTTCTTCCTCCCTTCCATCCTTCCTTCTTCCTCCCTCCTTTCCTCCCTTCTTTCCTTTCCTCCCTTCTTTCTTTCCTTCCTCCCTCCCTCCTTTCCTTCCTTCCTTCTTCCTCCCTTCCCTCCTCCCTCACTCATTTCCTTCCTTCTTCCTTCCTCCCTCACTCCTTTCCTTCCTTCTTCCTTCCTCCCTTCCTTCTTCCTCCTTTCCTTCTTTCTTTCTCCCTTCCATCCTTCCTTCCTCCCTCCTTTCCTCCCTTCTTTCCTTTCCTCCCTCCCTCCTCCCTTCATTCTTCCTCCTTTCCTTCTTTCTTTCCCCTTCCATCCTTCCTTCCTTCCTTGTTTCCTCCCTCCCTCCTTTCCTTCCTTCTTCCTCCTTTCCAGTGTATGGAAGTTTTTTTTTCTCCAATATTTACTTCCCTTTACATTCCTCCTGTGCAGCTGCCACTACTCACAGCTGTGTAGAGATTTCTTTATCTTGTAACTGAATATTTGATAACCCCCCCCCCCCCATCACACCCCCCCCCCCATCCATCCCACCGAAAAAATAAGAAAACAATATGAAGACATACGCAGCAAACAACAGATTGCATGTACAATCCATTACACCTCATGCTTCCATTACTTCCCATATCCATCTCAATAGCCAGACCCAGAGTCCCAGCCGCAGTTCCCAGGGTGCTTTGCTGCTCTCTTCCTGATGAAGGTGGATCAGGGCCAGCAGAGAGCCGAGCAGAGGGCAACATGGAGGCTTCTCACAGACAGATCCCTCATTCGTCCTGACAAGCCTGGCAGTGTGAGAGGCAGCACAAACAGCCTGTTCACACACAACACACACACACACACACACACACAACACACACACACACCACACACACATCACACACACACACGGATCACATAATGCCCGAGGTACACATACTTTCTCCAAACCTTATTTATCCAGGGATTGTCGAGCCTTTTTCTGCAACACCTGGTTCATATCTTCATATTTCTGCTTTTTTCAGACCAGTAAAGCCCTCTCCACTACCACTGGTAACTGGAGGGTTTTTAATGGCAGTATAACAACCCAAATGTCTTTTATTTTGAAATTTGATGACTTAAAGTGACTTAAAGTGGCCCCAAAATGTTTTTTTGCAGTTAAATGTGTGACTAAAAGGGCTCTTTAACTCTTACATACTGCTCTGTTTGGGTCAAATTTGATCTGTTTTGACATTTGACAGCTGTAAAAACACTTCAAATATCTTTTATTTTGAAATTTGATGACTTAAAGTGAAAAATATCCTGTTGCAGACGTCCATGTCTTCATGTGGGAGTCTTCACAGGAAACAGCTGATCGATTATTCATTCTGAAAAGTCAAAGCCGTTCAACAAAAGCCGTCCTCTATTAAATAAAACACACTGATCAATATTCTGATTTGGTTATTCACCACACAAAACGCTCAACTCTGCTCACCCGCCTCACAGTTTGCCTCCAATTAATAATGCAGCGTATTGACGTGTTTAATGGCTAATTAGTCGGCACATTCATCAGAACATGGATGCGGAGTGTATCGAGCCAGCTGGGTGTAGAAACAGCAGCTTAGTCACTGCTGCAGCTCCGTCTCACACACACATTCAACCTCTCCGTGCTATTTCTTTAATCCGACATGCTGCTACTGATCATTTAATATATCAAAGCCTCTGAATGATTAATAGCTCTTAATGGTTTCTAACACTGAAAGCTGTGAAATACATAAATGACGTGTAAAAAATATATATGTTAATGTTAAAAACTATCAAAAAAGTGTGGTAGAGTTTATTAACAACTGGGAGAAATATGATATAAAACCACAGACTGTATAAAAGAAATGGACGTAACATCCGTGACGTCACCCATTGGTTTGTGGACTGCTGCTCGGAAGCCAATAGTTTCTAATCTAGGCAGCGCCATCTTGAAAATGTCAGGTGCATGCTGGGAAAAATAAAAACACGGATTCTACTTATATGGGCATGAGGCGGGGCCATGGGCGGAGCTGAGGAGGTTGCTATGGTTACGAGGGCTGGATCTCGAGGACATTGGTCAATCAACCTGTCAATCAGGACGTAGCCCCGCCCCCTAATGCATACCCTGCTTTATCGTCACATATAAAATCAGGGAGGCCAAAATGTCCCAAATGAACATCATACTGCATTGAAGAAGGCTTTAACCCTCCTGTTGTCTTTGAATCAAGGAAGGAAGGAAGGAAGGAAGAAAGAAAGAAAGGGAGGAAGGACAGAGGAAAGAAGAAAGGAAGGTAGCAGGGAGGAAGGAAGGAAGGAAAAAAGGATGGAAGGAGGGAAGAAAGGAAGGGAGGAAGGGAAGGAAGGAAGGATGGAAGGGAGGAAGAAGGAAGGAATGAAGGATGGAAGGGAGGAAGAAGGAAGGAAAGCAGGAAAAAAGGATGGAAGGAGGGAAGAAAGGAAGGGAGGAAGGAGGGAAAAAAGGAAGGGAGGATGGAAGGAAGGAAGGACAGGAAAGAAGAAAGGAAGGTAGCAGGGAGGAAGGAAGGAAGGACGGAAAAAAGGATGGAAGGAGGGAAGAAAGGGAGGGAGGAAGGGAAGGAAGGAAGGACGGAAGGGAGGAAGAAGGAAGGAAAGGAGTAAGAACAAAAACGTTTACTGAGGTTAGAAATCAAGTGAGAAGTTGGTGAATTCTCCATTGACTTGTATAGAGACGGTCGCCCCCTGGTGGCCTTTTGATAGAATGCAGTTAGTAGTAGTATTATAGTAGTAGTAGTAGTAGTATTATAGTAGTAGTAGTAGTAGTATAGTATTAGTAGTAGTATAGTAGTAGTAGTAGTAGTAGTAGTATAATTCTGGTCTGGTAGTTTTCATCAGTGTCAACACAACAAACCTAAAACTGAAAGAATCTGGCTGCTGGTTGCAGGCTTTGGATTGTGTGTGTATCCAAAGCCTGACATTTATATAAATAAATATAAATATAAATATAAATATATATAAAAACAAAAACCAAGCTATTAATCTGAGCTGTAATATTACAACCTCTGGACTTTATACTGTAGTGTGGCTCGTTGACATGTTTTTAATAACACAGGTCTACGGCACAGAGGAATACGATAAATCAGGATAAACACACACACACACACACACACACACACACACACACACACACATATTAGTTCATCGTTGGTTTGGCTGTACCTGAGATTTGCTGACAACATAGAAACTTGCAGCCAACCAAGCCGAGCTAATTAATCTGGAGCTAATGTTTGATCAGTCAGCACAGTTACGCTAACGCTAACTCTCTGGATTCAACCACATTGACCTTCAAAGCCTTACTCTGTGCTTTTATTTTGAAATTTGATGACTTAAAGTGACCTAGAGTGGCCTAAAATGGGTTTTTTTGCAGTTCAATGTGTAACTCAAGGGCTCTTTAACTCTTACATACTGCTCTGTTTGGGTCAAATTTGATCCGTTTTGATATTTGACACCTTGTAAAAACACCTCAAATGTCTTTTATTTTGAAATTTGATGACTTAAAATGACCTAAAATGTTTTTTTTTGCAGTTAAATGTGTAACTCAAGGCCTCTTTAACTCTAACATACTGCTCTGTTTGGGTCAAAATTGATCAGTTGTGACATTTAACGGCTTGCTAAAACACCTCAAATGTCTTTTATTTTGAAATTTGATAACTTAAAATTACCTAAAGTGGCCCAAAATGTTTTTTGCAGTTAAGTATTTAACTCAAGGGGCTTTAACTCTTACATACTGCTCTGTTTGGGTCAAATTTGATCTGTTTTGACATTTAACGGCTTGTAAAAAGACCTCAAAGGCCTTTTATTTTGAAATGTGATAACATAAAGTGACCTAAAGTGACCCAAAATGTTTTTTTGCAGTTAAATATTTAACTCAAGGGCTCTTTAACTCTTACATACTGCTCTGTTTGGGTCAAATTTGATCTGTTTTGACATTTAACGGCTTGTTAAAACACCTCAAATGTCTTTTATTTTGAAATTTGTGGCCCAAAACGGTTTTGTTATACTTTTGTATAGATGCTACAAATGTTTGTAAAATGAATAATTAATAGTTTTAATTAGATAATAGTTATGAGGATTTATTTGGCTCTCAGAGTGAACCAAAATGATGCATTTGACTTAAAAATGTTCCCTCTCATCTCCCTAGAGTGTCAGACTGAGGTCCAACCAACATCATCTCTCCATATTCAGTAGGAAACACTGGTACGGTTGCAATAATGAAAAGATACTTAGCAGAATAGATTGAGGCAGTGCAAGAAAAAGTGGAAGTGAATGATGGAGAGCAACGTGAGAACCACCCGGAAACCAAACTGGAGTGAGGAGGGGGTTGATTGGAGGAAAGAAGGATAGAGGGAGGAAGTGAGGAAAGGAAAGAAAGAAGGAGAAAGGAAGGGAGGAAAGAAGGAAAACAGGAAGGAAGTGAGGAGAGGAAGGAAAGGAGGGAGGGAGGAAGGAAGGAGGAAGAAGGAAGAAAGGAAGGGAAGGAGGGAGGAAGGAAGGAAGTGGGGAATGGAAGGCAGGAGGGAGGAAAGAAGGAAGGAGGGAGGGAGGAAGGAAGTGAGGAAAGGAAGAAAAGGAGGGAGGAAGGAAGGGAGGGAGGTAGGGGGAGGAAAGAAAGAGAGAAGGATGGAGGGAGGGAGGGAGGAAAGGAAAGAAAGAAGGAGAAAGGAAGGGAGGAAAGAAGGAAAAGAGGAAGGGAGGAAGGAAGTGAGGAAAGGAAGAAAAAGAGGGAGGGAGGAAGGAAGAAAGGAGGAAGGAAGGAAGTGAGGAAAGGAAAGAAGGAAGGAGGGCGGGGGTTTGATTGACAGCCAGTCAGATGATCACTGTGTTTCAAAACCTCTTCCTCTCCCCATCGTCTCCGAACATCACAGCCAAGCACCCAGAGCTCAGCCGAGGTCGATGGCATTTCCTTTTTCTTTCTTTCTTTCTTTTGTTGTTGGTTGTTTTTTTTTCCCTCCTTCGCTCCTTCGCTCCTTCGCAGCTTATGAGCTTTGAAGAGGTTTCATAAGCCCAAAGGACATTAAAGCATTTGAATGCATAGAGGAGAGGAGTGTGTACCCATGAAATCAGTATGAAGTATGAAAATGATCAGGATCCTGTGTAGTTGGCAGCAGAATGGCTTTAGGTACAGAGCAGGAAATGAAAAAGCCATCGACCGGCTGACAAAGGACTCCGGGTTCACGGCCGGCTGATAAATATTTGTTTATGAATAGCTGGCAGGTTCAACACGTCAAACACGTCAAACACAGACCGGATCAGCGTCAAAGGTAGAAAACCTTCTAGCAGACAATAATACATACTGTAGATATAATGAGTTAGATTGACTTTAAACATTATGAACACATACTGTTCATAATTAGTCCTCTACAACAATTCACATTCCTTCATTGATAAATGTTTAATTAATCCTTTATGAAGCTGCCAGAGAGTGAACAAGAGTCTATACATATACATATATATATATATATATATATATATATATATATATATGGAAAAATAAGACATTCACTATTTGTCTGTCAAACGATTAATTTTTTAATCGCGATTAATCGCAGAATTTCCATAGTTAATCACGATTAATGGCGTTTTGAATAGCATGTTTAAAATCCTGTTATTTTCCATTTGAAGGCAGTTTTAAGCCCATAATGTAAAGCATTTCTTACCAGAGTGTCTTAACTGGGAATCAATCACGGCTCTGCTGCGACTCCCACACTCCAAAATGCTCCTTTGGTGGAGCTGAGGCTGGCTTGGCTGCACCTGGGTGTTTAGCGTGGAGGTGCTAACTCAAACTCCACGTACTCCGGTGGTAGTTAAACTCCGTTTGACACAGGTTGCATTTTACTTTTGACTTGTCAACTGAAGCGTCTGGAAGTGTTTTAAAGTTAAACAAGCCGTTCAAAAGTCCAGTAGCTCTCTTACTTTCCATCAGCGCGGTAGGTTTACTGCAGGAGGCCACTTCAAAGCATAGCGCTACAGCTAGAGGAGCCGTCTACGGGGGAGGAGAAGGGACAAAAAGGCTTGCTACATTAAAAAATGAACGTGTTATGGATTGCATTAATCTAATCACGATTAACGTGTTAACGCTGACAGCCCTAATAAAAGTGTGTATCAGCTGCACAAAAATAAAAAATAAAAAGATGTATTTTATTTCCATTTTTGTATATTTTGGGTCACAAAAGGAAAAGTCCAGCTAAATATGTACTGGGTGTTTTTACAGTTCTTAAACGTAAAAAATGGGTCAAATTTGAGATGGCTCCGTTCAAGTGAAGCTCGTTGCTGTCGCAATTATATGACATCACACAATACACGCTAGATGACGCCTCCGCTCCGACAACGTTGCCACGACAACCTGTCAGATTGGTCATGAACAGAGCCTAATCCCATTTGGACACTTGCTAAAAACAGTGTGGACAGTCAGGACTAAAAATCAGATTAGAATCAGATTTGCCTGATTTGTCTGAACGCTTTTCCTTCCTTCCTTCCTTCCTTTGTTTCTTCCTCCCTTTCTTCCATCTGTCCTTCCTATCTGTTCTTCCTTTTTCCTTCCTAAAAGTCATCATGCCTGTCTCCTCACCGCAATGCATCATGGTCCATGTTCTGCCGCCGTGTCTGTGTGATATTGTTGAACATCAGTTAAAATGAAGGCTGCTCACACATTACACCGGAGCGACGCCACAATATATCCTTCCTTCCTCCCTCCCTTTCGTCCTTCTTTCCTCCCTTTCTTCCTTCTTTCCTTCCTACCTTCCATCTGTCCTTCCTTCCTTTCTTTCTTCCTTCCTTCCTTCTATCTGTCCTTCCTTCCATCTGTCCTTCCTTCCTTCTTTTTTCCTTCCTTCCTTCCATCTGTCCTTCCTACCTTCTTTTTTCTTCCTTCCTTCCTTCCTTCCTTCCTTTCTTCCTGCTGTTCTTCCTTCCTTCCTTCCTTCCGTCCTTCCTTCCTTCCTTCCTTTCTTCCTGCTGTTCTTCCTTCCTTCCTTCCTTCCGTCCTTCCTTCCTTCCTTCCTCTGTTTCTCCCATCTGTCCTTCCCTCTTTCCTTCCTTCCTTCTGTCTGTCCTTCCTATCTTTCTTCCCTCTTTCCTTTTGTCTGTCTGTCTTTCCTTCCTTCCTTCCCTCGATCTTTTTAATGATCTGGTCTCATCACCGCTTTGCATCATGGTCCATGTTCCTTCCTTCCTTTCTTCCTTCTGCCTCTGTGTCTGTGTGAAACCTCTCTTTGTCTCTGTGTGTTGAACATCAGTTAAAATGAAGCTGCACACACATTACACGAGAGCGACATCACAATATGACACTTATTGTTGACGTGTGATGAGATTGATGAAACGGTTTACGTGAACCCCAGCTGAGCCGCCGCCGCCGCCGCCGATGCTCGTCCACCGAGCCGATCAGTCAGAAGTCATCAGAGGTGAGCGAGCGAATCAAAGAGCGGCTCTGACAACGCGTCTCTGTGCAGCTCGTCTTTGATGTCTCCCCTCCTCTCGCTGCGGGGGTGGTGGTGGGGGGGGGGGGGGGAGTTGGCTGTTCCTGCTATTACTTTGTTCTCCGGGTCAAAGACTAAATAATGGAGCCGCGTCGCCACCTGCTGCTCTCCGTCATTTACCTCCATCATGTCCGACAAGAACAGGAGGACAGGCGGAGGACGGACTGCAGAGACGCACAAGAGACATTTATCTTTAAGCCTACTGATGTCCTCCAGGCAAGGAAGGAAGGGAGGGAGGGAGGAAGGAAGGAAGGGAAGGAGGGAAGGAAGGAAGAAACTAAAGGAGGGAAGAAGGAAGGGAGGGCAGAGGAAAGAAGGTAGGGATGAGGGAGAAAGGAAAAGAAGAAGGGAGGGAGTAAGGTAGGGGAGGAAAGAAAGAAAGGGAGGAAGTGAGGAAAGAAGGAAGGTAAGAGTAAGGTAGGGAGGAAAGGAAGAAAAGAAAGAAGGAAGGGGAAGGGAGGAAGGAAAGAAGGAAGGAACGAGGGAGGGAGGAAGGGAAGGAAAGACGGAAGGGAGGACGGTGGAAAGAAGGAGGGAGGGAGGAAGGAAGGAAGTGAGGAAAGGAAGGAAGGAGAGAGGAAAGAAAGAAGGGAGGGAGGGAGAAAGGAAAAGAGGAAGGAAGGGAGGACGGAGGAAAAGGAAGGAGGGAGGGAGGAAGGAAGGAAGAAAAGGAGCGAGGAAGGAAGGAAGGAAGAAAGAGAAGGAAAAAAAATAAACAAACAGTCCACCTCTGTGTTCCACACGAGTTTAATGTTCTGTATGTTTTAAAGGGGGGCAGGACCTTTGACTTATCTGATGATGTCATCCTGCTAAACTCTATGTGATGATGTCATCCTGCTAAACTCTATGTGATGATGTCATCCTGCTAAACTCTATGTGATGATGTCATCCTGCTAAACTCTGTCTCTTCAGTGGGAAAGGGTTTAGCTCCTTAATGAGAGCTCTGATCTGTACGTCTGTGATGCGTCTGATCCTTTATACCCTCCTTCCTTTCCTTTCCTTTCCTTCCATCTTTCCTTCCTTCCTTGACTCGAGGATAACAGGAGGGTTAATGAGAGATTATTTGCTGTATTTGAGGAGGAGAGAGCTCTGATCTGTCCGTCTGTGATGCGTCTGATCCTTTATACCCGGGAGAGATCATAATGTCAGCGACGTGCTCCACATAAACATAAACAGCCTGTTTCATCACTCCTGTGTGTGTGAGGTTAGTTTGAACTTGAAGCAGAAACTAGTGCATTAAAATGATCCAACATGTTGACCCCCGACCCCCCCTGACCCCTGACCCCCCCTCCCATGCTGCTCTATAACATCTTAGTCCAGAACTCAGACCGCTGCTCTCTGTCCATGCAGCCTTCTTTATTTCTGCATCTCACTACTCTTTAACGCTTTGGGGGGAAAATATATATATATATATACTAGGGCTGTCAAATGATTAATTTTTTTAATCGAGATTAATCGCAGAATTTCCATAGTTAATCACGATTAATGGCGTTTTGAATGTCATGTTTAAAATCCTGTTATTTTCCATTTGAAGGCAGTTTTAAGCCCATAATGTAAAGCATTTCTTACCAGAGTGTCTTAACTGGGAATCAATCACGGCTCTGCTGCGACTCCCACACTCCAAAATGGTCCTTTGGTGGAGCTGAGGCTGGCTTGGCTGCACCTGGGTGTTTAGCGTGGAGGTGCTAACTCAAACTCCACGTACTCCGGTGGTAGTTAAACTCCGTTTGACACAGGTTGCATTTTACTTTTGACTTGTCAACTGAAGCGTCTGGAAGTGTTTTAAAGTTAACCCCAGGGGGTCTGATTATTTAGACTTATTTAGACTGTAAAATACAGTAGCGTTTCACAAAATGGCTGCCAGCCACTAAATGACAACTACACAGCACAATACTTTGCAAAGTGTCCCCTGGTAGCTGTAGTTTCAACTGTAGGACTAAAGTTATGTAATCCACCTCTTTCTTTGTGTGCCCCTAATTCCACTTTTATTTAGATTTTTTTTATCAAGCTTGTAAACAAATTGAACTGATTTTTTTTTTTTTTACTGTATTGACTACACATTAGGCTTTTATTTATTGTGAATGCCCAGACACTGGGAATCTCCCCCCAAAACAATTATTCTGTTTATTAGTTATTTTTCTGATGTTTTTGTGTAATTGTTTTACTATAATTTGTTTACATCTGTGCATTACATTGTGATTTGTAGGTCACAGACTGACAGTGATGTAGATTGGGAGCCTGAGATTGAAGCAGACAGACAGACCCCCAACCCCCCCGTCCTGCTGTGGGCAGTCGTCAGAAGCGTCAACGATCCTCTTCTGCATCACCTGGACCAAGGACCTGCATCAACATCCCACCCCCACCCATCCACCTCATGTTGCACTGCACCCCCAAACCCAACAGTATTTGCATTACTTTTTACTTTTATACACTTTTTTTATAGTTTTTGTATGTTGTCCATATTTAGTTCATATTCTGTATATTTTGTATAGTTTATTCATTGTTCATATTTTGTTGATATTGGCACAGTTGTACATATAGTACTAGTACATTTGAAGAATAAAAAAAATCCTTGTTTGAAATGAAGTTCAGTATAGTCTGTCATTTTTGTTACTTAGCATTCTGTAGTGTCTTGTTGTCACATGACAATATTTCAATATAGCCACCTAGAAACATGTGGAGACCCCTCCAACCACTCATCAAATGAATATGTAAAAAAATGTGTTTTGAACCATGGTGAAAGGTTTTATAGTCACCAAAATGCTTCAGCAGTGTTTCCAGTGTCACAGAAGTGAGTAAATGCATTTGGCACAATTTGGCCATTTGGAGACGTTTTGGAGAGGTTTGGGAACGCCAGTGACACCACTAACTAAAAACGCCATAACTTTCATAAGGTTAGGCCTAGAGGTCTGAAACTTCATCCAGGTGTGGTTGACAAGATGTAGAAGGTATGTGGTATGGTGGTATATGCCTGGCATAAAGCATTGCCTAGTTATTGTTATTCAAAAATGGCATAGTTTAGGCGAAGACAAAAAAAATGTTTTTGAGCTGATGTAGTTTAGGTTGTGTGTGTGCCACATACTGAATAAGAACATTTTCAGAATTTGCAGTTATTGTTTTATAAGCTTTTCCATTTGGGTATGCCAAATAGGCGAAAATTACTCAAAACAGGTGGATGCTAAGGGGTTAAACAAGCCGTTCAAAAGTCCAGTAGCTCTCTTACTTTCCATCAGCGCTGTAGGTTTACTGCAGGAGGCCACTTCAAAGCATAGCGCTACAGCTAGAGGAGCCGTCTACGGGGGAGTAGAAGGGACAAAAAGGCTTGCAACATTAAAATGAGATTAAAAAAAAATTAACACGTTATGGATTGCATTAATCTAATCGTGATTAACACGTTAACGCTGACAGCCCTAGTTTTATGACATCATTGACCAATAATTGGTAATTTGATGTTATTGACTTAAAATGTGTCTCATGACGTCATTGATTGCTTCAAGTAACCAGTGATGTCAGGTGAGATGTGACGTCAGTGTCGTTGAGGATAGCAGAGAGTCCATTTAAAGATGCTGTGACACCACTGACAGTTCCTCACTCCATCTGAGCTCTACATTTTATATTTAGATGCAATATATCTGTGTTTTTTTTAATATGGTCAGAATATTACAGATTTAGGTTTTATTATTTCAAGCTGCAGATGCTTCATGTTCTCCGTTTCCTTCCTGAGCTTAATGCACATTAACCCTGAAACACCAATGAGTCATATTTTAATACAGGAGTTATGAGATGAGACACATGTAGTACTCAGATAAACCACCAGGGGGCGTTTTATTAACCCTGTAACACCAATGAGTCATATTTTAATACAGGAGTTATGAGATGAGACACATGTAGTACTCAGATAAACCACCAGGGGGCGTTTTATTAACCCTGAAACACCAATGAGTCATATTTTAATACAGGAGTTATGAGATGAGACACATGTAGTACACAGATAAACCACCAGGGGGCGTTTTATTTCAACGCTGTCAATCAGTGAGAAAAAGTTAAAGTTAGAAAAACATTAGTTACTGGATTGATGCAATGTTGAATTACTAAATATTCAGTAGGTTATCCCCCCTTCTTCCTTCTTTCTGTCCTTCCTTCCTCCCTCCCTCCCTCCCTTTTTCCTTCCCTCTTTCCTTCCTTCCTTTCCTTCCTTTCCCTTTGCCCTTCCTTTCTTCCTTCCATCTTTCCTTTCTGTCTTCTTTTCTTCCGTCCTTCCTTCCTTCCTTCCTCCCTCCTTTACTTTCTTCTTCCTTCCTTCCTTGAACCTGTCCTTTAATGCTGAATCATCATCAGATCATCATTTGAACTAATGAGTTGATAAATGGGATTTCAGTGTCTGATCTTTTTGTGTGTATCTGTTGGTTTTCACAGACTCAGGTTTAAATATCCCCAAATTAAAGTCAGAGACAAGCACTTTAACTTCATATTCATTCTTTTATTTCATATGTAGTTTGTTGCAGAGCAAAGTCAACACAGCAACAATGTGCATCCTTTCATATACACATGAACACTGTATGACTTGTTTATACACTATGCCAAACATTTGGGGGTAAATCAATTCTCATGTTTGAGTCTCACAGTGGAAAAAGCAGAAATCCGTTAAAGAAAGTAAAATCAGCAATATCATCGTATACACTAGATTGGATATGTAAAACCAGGTAGACCTCATCCCCCTTTTCCAGCTGAAGAACCAGTGAACTAGAAACACTTTCCCCGATATGTTCACTGTAATTTTGACTCCACAACACTCTCTTGTCATTGTGATAGAGAATAACATGCCTCCATGCGTTACTCCGGTAATCCAGTAGATTGAATGAGAAGTAGTAGGCTCCTCTGACTGGGGCTGTGAAGAGACCTGCAAAAGAGGAGAAAATGAGTGAAGCTTTTTGCTGCTGTTGAACTACCTCTTCTCTGAGTTCAGTACGCTGTTGCTTCTCAATACTTTGGTCAGGCTGCTGTAAGTGGGTTTGTCTAATCTGAAGGAATAGTTGTTCAGTGCTCTTGCTTTGTTAACATCACATTACTCAGAGACTGTATAGTCTGTAAAAGTTGAGAGCTCTCAGTTACACATTCAGTGAGTCAGTTTGCATCCCATAAGGTTTATAGAAAGTGATATAACAGAGAGATATAAGTGAGCACCTTAAAACAGAGCAAAAGCCTCTCAAAGCCTTTGCAGAACAAATCATTCTCTTGTGTTTTCTCTGTAACTCTGTAAATGTCTGTGCAAAGGTTTTGAAAAGGTTTCACAAAACTGCATAAACGACAAACTCACTTCATCATGAGAACCTGATCAGTCACCACATGAAATGTAATTACATAACACAAAATCACACACATGACTCAATGCTGGCAAAGAACCAACGGCCTGGCTCAAACCCTCTGAGAGGACACAGAGAAACTCCATTAAAAGTGTTATGATGGACTGTAAAAGGTCAAATAGGTGAAATCTTAAAAGGGCCAATTCAAAGAGAAATGTCTCCTCCTCAGAAAGTGTGCAGCTGGAGCCATAGTGGAGAAAAAAAGCCATTACAAAAGATGGAGTGAAAGCTGTAACAATGAATACATATTAAAATGAGTTCATTACATTATAATAGTTCATTTGTGTGTGTAGCAGAAAGAGGTGAGTACCTGTAGTTGGACTGTAGACCTGACCAAAGTTGGTGATGACTTTACTGAACTTCAGTATGGTGTCATCATCGAAGGGTCCAATTGGTCCTTTGTCAGTGAGACCAAGTGAGAACGCCACCTTTGGTTGGTCTGTGTGGATGTGAGAAGATTCACATAGAGGAAAAAAATAGCTCCACTTATAAACAGTTGATGAACAAATTGTATTGTGGCTTCATAGAAACTGATGTTACTCTGATCCTGTTGCATTATGACTGTTTGAACGGAGCATGGAGCTTGTGTGAGACGGCAGTACAAGCAGGCTGATTACTGGATGAAGTTACTCTTTAATAATGATATAAACAGTTTACCTGCAATCTGTCTCTTGAGCTCCTCCACCTCGTTTTCACTGATTTTCAATCTGGCCATCATATCTGTAAACACATTCAACATTTTTATTTTAAAGGAGATAATCTACATAACTGTGTAGCTAATAAACTAGCAGCTGTGTAATTTGCAGCTTACTGCTTTGATTGACAGGTGACACTTGGTAGGGGCGATTTTTTAATCATTCAAATTTGGCAGGGTGGTTAACTACACACTTTTCTGTGGTATGTCAAACTCAGAACACATATTTATTCTTACTTTACACAGACTTTAATAATGATATAATCAGTTTACCTGCACTCTGTATCTTGAGCTGCTCCACCTCGTTTTCACTGGCGTTCATTCTGGCCTCCAACACTGTCAACACATTTAACATTAATATTATTGTGAAGTTTATGGTCAGCAGGTTTCAAGTTGTTAACATGATCACTATGGAGACTGACCTTTGTTCAGCATGTAGTGTTTTTTTTTTTATTTGTTTTTTTTTACATTTTATTGATTGTTGTAGCTTACCTGTGTTCTCCATCTTGAGCTCCTCCATCACATGTTCACTGATTTTCAATCTGGCCATCATATCTGTGAACACATTCAACATTTTTAGGAGATAATCTACATAACTGGAACTTGAAATACTTGTATGTGTAGCTAATAAACAAGCTTTGTACTTTGCAGCTTACTGTTGTTCTTAATAATGATATAATCAGTTTACCTGCACTCTCTATCTTCAGCTTCACCACCTCGTTCCTGAGCTGCTCCACCTCATTTTCACTGGCGTTCATTCTGGCCTCCAACACTGTCAACACATTTAACATTAATATTATTGTGAAGTTTATAGTCAGCAGGTTTCAAGTTGTTAACATGATCACTATGGAGACTGAGCTTTGTTCTTATCTTCTATTATCTTTAGAAAGCAAAATTAATAATCAAATTCATAATTAATCAACAGCCAGATTCAAAATCTCATATTGAATGTATCTCTCCTAAGTAGATAAATAACTTTTGACTTCTCTTCAGTCATTTTGGGAATTAAAACTGGCAAAGGTTCATCCTGAACAACACATTAATATCAGATAAATGTATTATCATTGGTAGCATACATAAAAAAGAAGGAAGGAAGGAAGGAAAGAAGGGAGGAAGAAGGAAGGAAAGGAGGGAGGAAGGAAGGAAGGGAGGAAGGGGGGACGGAGGGAGGGAGGAAACTGGGAAGGAAGGAAGGAAGGAAAGGGGGGAGGGTGGAGGGAAGGAAAGAAGGAACAGTCAAAACAGACACGAGGGTTAAAGAAGTTTGACAAGAAAAATAATCAGAAACATGAATTAATTTTATATTATTTCATAAAATATAAATATCTACCTGCATTCTTGCATTCACTGGCTGTCAGTCTGGTCTGTATGGCTGGAATAAAAGCAGTAAATTACTCCTAAAAGTAATGTCTATGTGAACATTGCATGAATGTGTTGATCACTGTGTGAATGAACCTGTATTCTCCTGCTCCAGCTTCCTCAGCTCCACACTGTGTTGGATGGCCATGTCTCTCAGCTCCTTCAGCTCAGCCCAGATGTCAGGGGTGATGTTGGTCTGATCACTGGTCCCTCCACTCTCACCCTGAGCCCCCGTCCAGTACAGACAGAGCAGCAACGCCAGAAAAGCTGCAGCACGCCTCATTGTGAAATATCACCTCTTTAGACAGGAGGATGCAGTCTGACACCACTCGGTCAGTTCCCGTCTTTATATCCACGTATAACAGGTCACTGAACTGCTGTATGAGAATTAAACAGCTGTCTTTGATAACGAATGCAAAAATAGCACCAAAGATCCTTCAACACTAAAAGCAAACAACAAGATAGAATCTTTCAAACCCATTGGCTGTGAAAGTTTGTAGAGTAAAGAGATGATAAGAGCAAAGTCAGTCATTAATACATGTTTGTCAGGTCCAGTTTGTACATTTGCAAATATAAATGTGTATCAGCTGAAGAAAAATGTAAAAAATGATTGATTGTAGTTCATACTGTGGGTGGCATTAGGAAAAGTCCAGCTAAAAAGACGTGTATATGCTGTTTTTAGAGCTCTTAAATGGAAAAATGGGGCAAATTTGAACCCTGAACAGTATGTGAGGGTTAACAGGATCTTTATGAAATGTGCAAACTGTATTGATATTTCAAGTGATAATATTCTCATCATATGCTTTGTAGGGCCCCTCCCTGAGCTACTACCTTACCGTGGTGGAGGGGTTTGCGTGTCCCATTGACCCCAGGAGCTCAGTTGTCGGGGGCTTTATGCCCCTGGTAGGGTCTCCCATGGCAAACAGGTCCGGGGGGAGGGGCCAGACAAAAGGTAGCTCAGAAAACCCCAATGACGAGCAAGATAATTGGGTTTTTGTGTCCCTTGCCCGGACGTGGGTCACCGGGGCCCCCCCCCTGGAGCCAGGCCTGGGAGTGGGGCTCGGAGGCGAGCGCCTGGTGGCCGGGCCTTCGCCCATGGGGCCTGGCCGGGCATAGCCCGAATAAGGGACATTGGATCCCGCTCCCACAGACCCACCACCAGTGAGAGGGGCCAAAGGGGTCGGGTGCGCTGTGAGCTCGGCGGCAGCTGAAGGCGGGGACCTTGGCGGTCCGATCCTCAGCTGCAGAAGCTAGCTCTAGGGACGTGGAACATCACCTCTCTGGTGGGGAAGGAGCCTGAGTTGGTGCGTGAGGTTGAGAAGTTCCGGCTAGATATAGTCGGCCTCACCTCGACACACAGCAAGGGCTCTGGAACCAGTCTCCTCGAGAGGGGGTGGACTCTCGTCCTCTCTGGAGTTACCACTGGTGAGAGGCGCCGGGCAGGGCTTATTGCCCCCCGACTTGGTGCCTGTATGTTGGAGTTTACCCCGGTAGACGAGAGGGTAGCCTCTAGACGGCTTTGAAGAGATTCTGGACCACCATCCAGCGTCTCAGGAGGGGGAAGTAGTGCACCGTAAACACTGTACGGTGGGGACGGTGCGCTGCTGACCTCGACTGAGGATGTTGTGGACCGGTGGAAGGAATACTTCCACCGGTCCACAACTACTACTACTACCGACACGCCTTCTGGTAAGGAAGCAGGGCCGGGGGACTCGGGTGTGGCTCTCCTATCTCTGGGGTGGAGGTCAGCGAGGTGATTAAAAAGCTCCTCGGTGGCAGGGCCCCGGGGGTGGATGAGATCCGCCCCGAGTTCCTCAAGGCCCTGGATGCTGTGGGGCTGTCATGGTTGACACGACTCTGCAGCATCGCGTGGACATCGGGGGCAGTGCCTCTGGATTGGCAGACTGGGGTGGTGGTCCCTCTTTTTAAGAAGGGGGACCGGAGGGTGTGTTCCAACTACAGGGGAATCACACTCCTCAGCCTCCCTGGTAAGGTCTATTTGGGGGTGCTGGAGAGGAGGGTCCGTTGGATAGTCGAACCTCGGATTCAGGAGGAGCAGTGTGGTTTTCGTCCAGGCCGTAGAACAGTGGACCAGCTCTACACCCTCTGCCGGATCCTTGAGGGTGCATGGGAGTTTGCCCAACCAGTCCACATGTGTTTTGTGGACTTGGAGAAGGCATTCGACCGTGTCCCTCAGGGAATCCTGTGGGGGGTTCTCCAGGAATACGGGGTATCGGACCCCCTGATACGGGCCGTCCGTTCCCTGTATGACCGGTGTCAGAGCTTGGTCCGCATTGCCGGCAATAAGTCGGAGTTGTTTCCAGTGAGGGTTGGACTCCGCCAGGGCTGCCCTTTGTCACCGATCCTGTTCATATGCTTTGTAGGGCCTTGTTCATCTAACCCAGGGGTGTCAAACATGCGGCCCGTGGGCCAGAACCAGCCCACCAAGAGGTCCAATCCGGCCCAGTTTCCTTCTTCCTTTTTTCCTTCCTTCCGTCTGTCCTTCCTACCTTTCTTCCTTCCTTCCTTCCCTTCCATCTATCTTCCCTTCTTTCCTTCCATCTGTCTTCTCTTCTCTCCCTCCCTCCCTCCATCCCTTCCTTCTTTCCTTCCTTCTGGTCTTCTTTTCCGTCCTTCCTTTCCTTCTATCTGTCCTTGCTCCCTTTCTTCCTTCCATCTTTCCTTTCCTTTCCTTCCTGTATTCTCTTCCTTCTTTTATCTTTTTAATTATCCGGCCCACATGAGATCAAATTGGTCTTTATGTGGCCCTTGAATGAAAATGAGTTTGATACATCTGATATAGAGTATAATCGACGTTATAATATCAACCTATGTTCACCTGCAATACAACAAATGACATGGGTTAGCTATTCAAAGACGTTTGAGGTAGAATTAAAAAAAAAAAAAAAAAAAAAAAATTAAACATCAAGTTCACTAAAATGCT
Source organism: Scomber colias (assembly GCA_021039105.1). Classification (NCBI taxonomy): domain Eukaryota; kingdom Metazoa; phylum Chordata; class Actinopteri; order Scombriformes; family Scombridae; genus Scomber; species Scomber colias. The sequence continues at coordinate 36,322 of JAJDFG010000964.1, forward strand.
TTATTATGTTCATTGTTTCATTTATGCTCAATATATATGATTTTTTTATGTTTTGATGAGTATTTGAATACAACGTGTTTGATGCGTCATCTAAATTTTAACATTTACTGTATATGAATGACACCACTCGTTCAGTTCCCGTCTTTATAAACACATTAAACAGGTCACTGAACTGCTGTTGTCAGGGCCCGCTAGTTTTGTGATGTATTTTGGTTGTGTTAGTTTTTTGTCTTGTCTACTTCCTGTTTTATTTTGGTATGTGTTGTCTAACTTCCTCCCCTCCTGTTTGCCTCCCTTCCCCTAATGTGTTTCACCTGTGCCTCGTTATCCAGTGTGTATATATGTGGTGTGCTCTTTCACTTCTGTGCCAGATCGTCTTGTCAGTTTCCTGTCAGAGTTCCAGCGTTATCTCAGTTTAGATTCGAAGGCCCCGTTTATACGTACCCGGTTATTTTTTAAAATGGAGACATTAACCATCTTTTCCCCCTCCGTTTTCCCTGGCATCGTTTCAAGAATATTTGCGTACAAATGGATCCATCTCAACACGACTGAATACGCTACTTCATATTCCAGCCTATAGGCGGCGCTGTTTCAGTTTCAGAAATTCACCATAAACGGAGAGGAAGAGGCGGAGCATGCGCAGAAAGCTTGAGCGCTGTTTATAAATCGGCAGTAGAAGAAACCAACCTGGGATATAAGAGGTGGAAGGCTGAGATCGAGGGGTGTGGCGATGACATCATCGAAACGCAGGTATGCGTCTTCACCGTCCAAACAAACACTCTAGGGCTGTGTCACCCTGGGACCAGGGTTCACAAAGCTTGGTTTCCACCCTGGGACCAGGTTTCAGAAAGCTTGGTTTCCACCCTGGGACCAGGTTTCAGAAAGCTTGGTTTCCACCCTGGGACCAGGTTTCAGAAAGCTTCGTGTCACCCTGGGACCAGGTTTCACAAAGCTTGGTTTCCACCCTGGGACCAGGTTTCAGAAAGCTTGGTTTCACCCTGGGACCAGGTTTCAGAAAGCTTGGTTTCCACCCTGGGACCAGGTTTCAGAAAGCTTGGTTTCCACCCTGGGACCAGGGTTCAGAAAGCTTCGTTTCCACCCTGGGACCAGGGTTCATAAGCTTCGTTTGGACGATCGGCCAAAACGATGCAAAACATCTGTGTTTAAACCAAAAAGTGTGTGTGGATCCACTGTGTGGATCCACTGTGTGGACGATGGCCCCTTACACGCAACGGAGAATTGCCAGAGTGGAGATTTTGGAGGACTCTGTTTGCATGTAAACAGAGCCGGAAACTTGTTTTTCTCTGTTTGGGGAGCCGGAAACTGCTCCCGGGTTAAATGAGACATAGTTTATAATCTACAGCAGAGGGGTCAAACTCATTTTCATTCAAGGGCCACATACAGACCAATTTGATCTCATGTGGGCCGGATCATTAAAGAGATGGAAGGAAAGAAGGAAGAAAGGCAGAAAGGTAGGAAAGACAGACAGTGAAGGACGGACAGACAGATGGAAGAAAGGAAGGAAGGGAGGGAGGACAGAAGGAAGGAAGGAAAGAATGAAGGTAGGAAGGACAGATGGAAGGGAGGGAAGAAAGAAGGAAGAAATGAAGGAAATAAGAAGGAAAGGAGGGAAAGACAGGCAAAAGGAAGGAGGGAAGAAAGGTAGGAAGGACAGATGGAAGGAAGGAACGAAGAAAGCGAAAAAAATGAAGGTAGGGAAGAAAAAAGGAAGGAGGGAAGGAAGGAAGAAGGAAGGTAGGGAAGAAAAAAGGAAGGAAAGGAAGGAGGGAGGGAAGAAAGAAGGAAGGAAGGACAGATGGAAGGAACGAACGAAAGAGGAAAAAAGGAAGGTAGGAAGGACAGATGTAAGGAAAGTGGGCCGGATTGCTCCCCTCAGCGGGCCAGTTCTGGCCCACGGGCCGCATGTTTGACCCCCCTGATCTACAGTCTATGTGTATGATCTCTGGTGATCATGGATGCAGAGTAGCAGTCACATGTATGCTATGTGGAGGAATGAAGTGATGTTGCTATGCTGGATTCTGATTAGCTAACGTGGGTTTGAGCTGCTCTTGACGACATATATACACATTAGTGTAAACGGTGTGTAACCCTAACCCTAACTGGTGTCCACGCAGTTTTTTTTGTAAATGGAGAGGATGAAATGTCCAGTTATGAAAATAGCCGGGCATGTCTAAACGTAGTCTTAGTGTTATTGACCAGTTTTTGCTTTTTAGATTCTGAATTTCTGCCCTAGTGATTTTGGACTTCCTGGTTTCTGACTCTTGGACTGAATTCAACGGCTTGAGAACTTTTCATCCCCGTGTCCCGTCTCTGCATCTGAGTCCACTTGGTCTGTGGCTGATAGCTGTATGAGAATTAAACAGCTGTCTTTGATAACGGATGCAAAAATAACACCACAGATCCTTCAACACTAAAAGCAATGTCATCATTGTCGTCGGTCACATGTCCTCATTGGCTTTGGAGGCATGTACTGCCTCATCCTAAGCACTGATTGGCTGGTGTGTGGTGTCGTCAGAAGCAGGAGAGGCTCACAGTCGTAAACATCTAGTCACGTGTACTCTGAGATGGACGTGCAGGTCAGGAAATGACCGAAAGGGACCATATATGGTTTGTTCCGTGTGTGTTGCATTACGTGTTGGACTGAATCCATGGACATATTGAGGAGAGTATTTCATTACTTATTGACCAGTTTTTGCTTTTTGGATTCTGAATTTCTGCCCTAGTGATTTTGGACTTCCTGGTTTCTGACTCTTGGACTGAATTAAACGGCTTGAGAACTTTTCATCCCCGTGTCCCGTCTCTGCATCTGAGTCCACTTGGTCTGTGGCTGATAGCTGTATGAGAATTAAACAGCTGTCTTTGATAACGAATGCAAAAATAACACCACAGATCCTTCAACACTAAAAGCAAACAACAAGTTAGAATCTTTCAAACCCATTGGTCATGAAAGTTTGTAGAGTAAAGAGATGATAAGAGCAAAGTCAGTCATTTAGTTTTCATGTGTTTGTTTTTCCAGACTCTGCTGCTCTGTTTAATCTCTTAATACACGCCCCTATTTTTTATGTTGTTAGCCTGAACGACATGCCCACCATAGTTAGAGACTCAGAGATGTGTCTGGTATCATTGGAAAGGAAACACTCTCAGGACTCTGTGTGATTCTGTGACTTACTGACAAAGAGTGGCAGAGGTTACAATGATGGGGTTGTGTCCTCGCCCATAGGTTTGCCTTTACAATGACATGTGTACAGACATTCAGGGACCTCTCAGCGAGATATAGACACAATGAGGCCAGAGCCACAGGTCTTGGCTTCATGCAGTCCAAATTTGGAGTCAAAAGACCAAAAGATGAATTTTTCAGAGTTATTTTTCAACAGGTATGTCCATGCGTTTTCCTCAGGTCCTTTTTGGAGACTCCAAATGGACACTTGGTTACCATGGTTACCAAAGCTGTATAACCACAATCAAACACCTATAACTTCACAACCCCTTTGCCTACAATCAAAACCTTGGTCTCTAATGAAAGCTGACACCATATCATTATTATATATTATATATATATATTGTTTGGCCCCCTCCCTGAGCTACTACCTTACCGTGGTGGAGGGGTTTGCATGTCCCAATGACCCCAGGAGCTCAGTTGTCGGGGGCTTTATACCCCTGGTAGGGTCTCCCATGGCAAACAGGTCCGGGGGGAGGGGCCAGACAAAAGGTAGCTCAGAAAACCCCAATGACGAGCAAGATAATTGGATTTTCGTGTCCCTTGCCTGGACGCGGGTCACCGGGGCCCCCCCCTGGAGCCAGGCCTGGGGGTGGGGCTCGGAGGCGAGCGCTTGGTGGCCGGGCCTTCCCCCATGGGGCCCGGCCGGGCATAGCCCGAAAAAGGGACATGGGACCCCGCTCCCACAGACCCACCACCAGTGAGAGGGGCCAAAGGGGTCGGGTGCAGTGTGAGCTGGGCAGCAGCCGAAGGCGGGGACCTTGGCGGTCCGATCCTCGGCTGCAGAAGCTAGCTCTAGGGATGTGGAACGTCACTTCTCTGGTGGGGAAGGAGCCTGAGCTGGTGCGTGAGGTTGAGAAGTTCCGGCTAGATATAGTCGGCCTCACCTCGACGCACAGCAAGGTCTCTGGAACCAGTCTCCTTGAGAGTGGTTGGACTCTCGTCCACTCTGGAGTTGCCACTGGTGTCAGGCGCCGGGCAGGGGTGGCAATACTTATTGCCCCCCGGCTTGGTGCCTGTATGTTGGAGTTTACCCCGGTAGACGAGAGGGTAGCCTCCCTCCGCCTTCGGGTGGGGGGACGGATCCTGACTGCTGTTTGTGCCTATGGTCCAAACAGCAGCTCAGAGTATCCAGCCTTTTTGGACTCCTTGGAGGGGGGTGCTGGAAAACACTCCCCCTGGGGATTCCCTCGTTCTGCTGGGGGACTTCAACGCCCATGTTGGTAGCGACAGTGAGACCTGGAAGAGTGTGATTGGGAGGAACGGCCCCCCTGATCTGAACCCGAGCGGTGTTCTGTTATTGGACTTCTGTGCTCGTCACAGATTGTCCTTAACGAACACCATGTTCAAGCATAAGAGTGTCCATATATGCACTTGGCACCAGGACACCCTAGGCCGCAGTTCGATGATTGACTTTGTAGTCGTGTCGTCGGACTTGCGGCCGCATGTCTTGGACACTCGGGTGAAGAGAGGGGCGGAGCTGTCAACTGATCACCACCTGGTGGTGAGTTGGCTCCGATGGTGGGGGAGGATGCCGGTCAGACCTGGCAGGCCCAAACGCATTGTGAGGGTCTGCTGGGAACGTCTGGCAGAGTCTCCTGTCAGAGAGAGTTTCAACTTCCACCTCCGGGAGAGCTTCGACCATGTACCGGGAGAGCTTCGACCATGTACCGGGGGAGGCGGGGGACATTGAGTCCGAGTGGGCCATGTTCCGTGCCTCCATTGTCAAGGCGGCTGACCGGAGCTGTGGCCGCAAGGTGGTTGGTGCCTGTCGGGGCGGCAATCCCCGAACCCGCTGGTGGACACCGGCGGTGAGGGATGCCGTCAAGCTGAAGAAGGAGTCCTATAGGGCCTTTTTGGCCTGGTGGACTCCGGAGGCAGCAGACAGGTACCGGCAGACCAAGCGGAGCGCAGCTAGGGCGGTCTCTGAGGCAAAAACCCGGACATGGGAGGAGTTCGGTGAGGCCATGGAAAAAGACTTCCGGAAGGCTTCGAAGAGATTCTGGACCACCATCCGGCGTCTCGGGAGGGGGAAGCAGTGCACCGTAAACACTGTGTACGGTGGGGACGGTGTGCTGCTGACCTCGACTCGGGACGTTGTGGATCGGTGGAAGGAATACTTCGAAGACCTCCTCAATCCCACCTACACGCCTTCTGGTAAGGAAGCAGGGCCTGGGGGCCTGGGTGTGGGCTCTCCTATCTCTGGGGTGGAGGTCGCCGAGGTGGTTAAAAAGCTCCTCGGTGGCAGGGCCCCGGGGGTGGATGAGATCCGCCCCGAGTTCCTCAAGGCCCTGGATGCTGTAGGGCTGTCATGGTTGACACGACTCTGCAGCATCGCGTGGACATCGGGGGCAGTGCCTCTGGATTGGCAGACTGGGGTGATGGTCCCTCTTTTTAAGAAGGAGGGTGTGTTCCAATTACAGGGGAATCACACTCCTCAGCCTCCCTAGTAAGGTCTATTCGGGGGTGCTGGAGAGGAGGGTCCGTCGGATAGTCGAACCTCGGATTCAGGAGGAGCAGTGTGGTTTTCGTCCGGGCCGTGGAACAGTGGACCAGCTCTACACCCTCTGCAGGATCTTTGAGGGTGCATGGGAGTTTGCCCAACCAGTCCACATGTGTTTTGTGGACTTGGAGAAGGCATTCGACCGTGTCCCTCGGAGGATCCTGTGGGGGGTTCTCCGGGAGTATGGGGTATCGGACCCCCTGATAAGGGCCGTCCGTTCCCTGTATGACCGGTGTCAGAGCTTGGTCCGCATTTCCGGCAATAAGTCGGAGTTGTTTCCAGTGAGGGTTGGACTCCGCCAGGGCTGCCCTTTGTCACCGATCCTGTTCATAATTTTTATGGACAGGATTTCTAGGTGCAGCCAGGGTGTAGAGGGGGTCCGGTTTGGTGACCTCAGGATTCGGTCACTGCTTTTTGCAGATGATGTGGTCCTGTTGG
>JAJDFG010000964.1:47500-58604 GCA_021039105.1 Scomber colias
CCTTCCTTCCTTCCTTCCTTGAACCTATCTTTCAATGCTGAATTATCATCAGATCATCATTTGAACTAATGAGTTGATAAATGGGATTTCAGTGTCTGATCTTTTTGTGTGTATGTGTTGGTTTCCCCAGACTCAGGTTTAAATATCCCCAAATTAAAGTCAGAGACAAGCACTTTAACCTCATATTCATTCTTTTATTTCATATGTAGTTTGTTGCAGAGCAAAGTCAACACAGCAACAATGTGCATCCTTTCATATACACATGAATACTGTATGACTTGTTTATACACTATGCCAAACATTTGGGGGTAAATCAATTCTCATGTTTGAGTCTCACAGTGGAAAAAGCAGAAATCCATTAAAGAAAGTACGATCCATAGTATCATCGTATACACTAGAGCCATCATCTAAAACCAGGTAGACCACATCCCCCTTTTCCAGCTGAAGAACCAGTGAACTAGAACCACTTTCCGCGCTATTTCCATTGTAATTTTGACTCCACAACACTCTCTTGTCATTGTGATAGAGATAAACATATCTGTATGTGTTACCCCGGTTATCCAGTAGAGTGAATGAGAAGTAGTAGGCTCCTCTGACTGGGGCTGTGAAGAGACCTGCAACAGAGGAGAAAATGAGTGAAGCTTTTTCCTGCTGTTGAACTACCTCTTCTCTGAGTTCAGTACGCTGTTGCTTCTCAATACTTTGGTCAGGCTGCTGTAAGTGGGTTTGTCTAATCTGAAGGAATAGTTGTTCAGTGCTCTTGCTTTGTTAACATCAAGTCAAGTTTATTTCTAAAGCACATTTAAAAACAACCTCAGTTGAGCCAAAGTGCTGCACAGTTATTAAAATACAATATAATCACACACAATATAATAATAAATAAAAACAATAAAGGAATAGTAAGAGCTCAATTTAAAAACTAAAATTAGAATAAAAAACAAATTAAAAAAAGCAAAATAAATAAAATAAAATAAATAAAAGTAGGAAGCCAAGGATTCTCTCCTAGCTGGGACTGAACACCAAGGACAACAGATATGTTTTTAGTAGTGTTTTAAAATGCTCTACAGACTGTGCAGCTCTAACGTGGAAAGGTAGGCTGTTCCACAGCTTGGGGGCCACTGAGAAGGCTCTGTCCCCCCGAGTAGAGAGTCTGGACCGAGGTACTGAGAGTCTGGACCGAGTCTCTGAGAGTCTGGACCGAGGCTCTGAGAGTCTGGACCGAGGTGATCCTAAAGTGAACAGGCAGCCAGTGCAGAGATGCAAGGACAGGACTGATGTGATCACGCCGTTTCTTTCCAGTCAGCAGGCGGGCGGCTGCATTTTGAACCACCTGTAAACGGCGCAGTGCTGACTGGTCGAGACCAACAAAGAGTTACAGCAATCTAACCGTGAGGTAACAAAGCTGTGAATGACTTTCTACAGATCATTCCTGGGGAGATAAGCCTTTACTTTTGCTATTAATCTTAGCTGGAAGAAGCTTGTTTTCATGATAGAGCTTATCTGCTTATCAAACTTGAAGTCACTGTCCAAGATAACACCAAGGTTCCTTGCAGATGGGTGACAATGAGGCTTCAGGGTGCCAATGACGCTGTCATAGCCATCTAGGAGATTACTCAGAGACTGTATAGTCTGTAAAAGTTGAGAGCTCTCAGTTACACAGTCAGTGAGTCAGTTAGCATCCCATAAGGTTTATAGAAAGTGATATAACAGAGAGATATAAGTGAGCACCTTAAAACAGAGCAAAAGCCTCTCAAAGCCTTTGCAGAACAAATCATTCTCTTGTGTTTTCTCTGTAACTCTGTAAATGTCTGTGCAAAGGTTTTGAAAAGGTTTCACAAAACTGCATAAACGACAAACTCACTTCATCATGAGAACCTGATCAGTCACCACATGAAATGTAATTACATAACACAAAATCACACACATGACTCAATGCTGGCAAAGAACCAACGGCCTGGCTCAAACCCTCTGAGAGGACACAGAGAAACTCCATTAAAAGTGTTATGATGGACTGTAAAAGGTCAAATGGGTGAAATCTTAAAAGGGCCAATTCAAAGAGAAATGTCTCCTCCTCAGAAAGTGTACAGCTGGAGCCATAGTGGAGGAAAAAAGTCATTAGAAAAGATGGAGTGAACACTGTAACAATGAATACATATTAAAATGAGTTCATTACATTATAATAGTTCATTTGTGTGTGTAGCAGAAAGAGGTGAGTACCTGTAGTTGGATTGTAGCCCTGACCAAAGTTGGTGAAGACTTTACTGAACTTAAGTGTGATGTCAGTATTGAAGGGTCCAATACGTCCATCGTCAGTGAGACCAAGTGAGAACGCCACCTTTGGTTGGTCTGTGTGGATGTGAGAAGATTCACATAGAGGAAAAAAATAGCTCCACTTATAAACAGTTGATGAACAAATTGTATTGTGGCTTCATAGAAACTGATGTTACTCTGATCCTGTTGCATTATGACTGTTTGAACGGAGCATGGAGCTTGTGTGAGACGGCAGTACAAGCAGGCTGATTACTGGATGAAGTTACTCTTTAATAATGATATAAACAGTTTACCTGCATTCTGTCTCTTGAGCTCCTCCACCTCGTTTTCACTGATTTTCAATCTGGCCATCATATCTGTGAACACATTCAACATTTTTATTTTAAAGGAGATAATCTACATAACTGTGTAGCTAATAAACTAGCAGCTGTGTAATTTGCAGCTTACTGCTGTTCTTAAAGACCATTCAGACATTTTCTTCTAAACACATTAAATAGGTCATAAATGTATTTCTAAAAAAGGTGTAAAAAGCATTTCAACCATTTAGATTTGAATTGTGGAGCTAGGCTTCACAAACTGTGTTTCAACATTTCTGTGTTCAGGATTTAGTGATTAGCATAAACCCGCCCCTGCTGCTGTAGAGGTATAAATACATTCAGCACACACTACTACTACTACTACAGGCTACAGTTAGCCAGTTAGCTGAGTTAGCTGCCGAGCTAGCAGCTGAGTTAGCCGCCGAGCTAGCAGCTGAGTTAGCAGCAGAAAGCTCTCAGACGTAGCGTCCATGTTTCTGGTAGAGGTGGTGACTTTGATTGACAGGTGACACTTGGTAGGGGGCGGGGCTTCAGCGTTTGGGAGCAGAGAAAGAGGCAACTTTGAAGCCTAATTTCATATATTTGGCGATTTTTTTTTAATCATTCAAATTTGGCAGGGTGGTTAACAACACACTTTTCTGTGGTATGTCAAACTCAGAACACATATTTATTCTTACTTTACACAGACTTTAATAATGATATAATCAGTTTACCTGCACTCTGGCTCTTGAGCTCCTCCACCTCGTTTTCACTGGCGTTCATTCTGGCCTCCAACACTGTCAACACATTTAACATTCATATTATTGTGAATCAAATTCATAATTAATCAACAGCCAGATTCAAAATCTCACATTGAATGTATCTCTCCTAAGTAGATAAATATCTTTTGACTTCTCTTCCGTCATTTTGGGAATTAAAACTGGCAAAGGTTCATCCTGAACAACACATTAATATCAGATAAATGTATTATCATTGGTAGCATACATAAAAAAAGAAAAGTTTTTACATGTTATTGATTGTCGTAGCTTACCTGTGTTCTCTCCCTGGAGCTCTTTGACCACATTTTCCAAAACTGTGAATACATTTAAAGTTTTTCAGTAAAAGCTTTATTTTGAATCTTACATATGAATATCAGTAGACATGTTAAAGAAGTTTGACAAGAAAAATAACCAGAAACATGAATTAATTTTATATTATTTCATAAAATATAAATATCTACCTGCATTCTTGTATTCACTGATTGTCAGTCTGGTCTGCATGGCTGGAATAAAAGCAGTAAATTACTCCTAAAAGTAATGTCTATGTGAACATTGCATGAATGTGTTGATCACTGTGTGAATGAACCTGTATTCTCCTGCTCCAGCTTCTCCATCTTGCTCTTGGTGTTCGTCAGCTCCACACTGTGTTGGATGGCCATGTCTCTCAGCTCCTTCAGCTCAGCCCAGATGTCAGGGGTGATGTTGGTCTGATCACTGGTCCCTCCACTCTCACCCTGAGCCCCCGTCCAGTACAGACAGAGCAGCAACGCCAGAAAAGCTGCAGCACGCCTCATTGTGAAATATCACCTCTTTAGACAGGAGGATGCAGTCTGACACCACTCGGTCAGTTCCCGTCTTTATATCCACGTAAAACAGGTCACTGAACTGCTGTATGAGAATTAAACAGCTGTCTTTGATAACGAATGCAAAAAATAACACCAAAGATCCTTCAACACTAAAAGCAAACAAGTTAGAATCTTTCAAACCCATTGGCTGTGAAAGTTTGTAGAGTAAAGAGATGATAAGAGCAAAGTCAGTCATTAATAAATGTTTGTCAGGTCCAGTTTGTACATTTGCAAATATAAATGTGTATCAGCTGAAGAAAAATGTAAAAAATGATTGATTTTAGTTCATACTGTGGGTGGCATTAGGAAAAGTCCAGCTAAAAAGACGTGTATATGCTGTTTTTAGAGCTCTTAAATGGAAAAATGGGGCAAATTTGAACCCTGAACAGTATGTGAGGGTTAACAGGTTCTTTATGAAATGTGCAAACTGTATTGATATTTCAAGTGATAATATTCTCATCATATGCTTTGTAGGGCCCCTCCCTGAGCTACTACCTTACCGTGGTGGAGGGGTTTGCGTGTCCCAATGACCCCAGGAGCTCAGTTGTCGGGGGCTTTATGCCCCTGGTAGGGTCTCCCATGGCAAACAGGTCCCGGGGGAGGGGCCAGACAAAAGGTAGCTCAGAAAACCCCAATGACGAGCAACATAATTGGGTTTTTGTGTCCCTTGCCCGGACGCGGGTCACCGGGGCCCCCCCCCTGGAGCCAGGCCTGGGAGTGGGGCTCGGAGGCGAGCGCCTGGTGGCCGGGCCTTCGCCCATGGGGCCTGGCCGGGCATAGCCCGAATAAGGGACATTGGACCCCGCTCCCACAGACCCACCACCAGTGAGAGGGGCCAAAGGGGTCGGGTGCGCTGTGAGCTCGGCGGCAGCTGAAGGCGGGGACCTTGGCGGTCCGATCCTCGGCTGCAGAAGCTAGCTCTAGGGACGTGGAACGTCACCTCTCTGGTGGGGAAGGAGCCTGAGCTGGTGCGTGAGGTTGAGAAGTTCCGGCTAGATATAGTCGGCCTCACCTCGACACACAGCAAGGGCTCTGGAACCAGTCTCCTCGAGAGGGGGTGGACTCTCGTCCTCTCTGGAGTTACCACTGGTGAGAGGCGCCGGGCAGGGCTTATTGCCCCCCGGCTTGGTGCCTGTATGTTGGAGTTTACCCCGGTAGACGAGAGGGTAGCCTCTAGACGGCTTTGAAGAGATTCTGGACCACCATCCAGCGTCTCAGGAGGGGGAAGTAGTGCACCGTAAACACTGTACGGTGGGGACGGTGCGCTGCTGACCTCGACTGAGGATGTTGTGGACCGGTGGAAGGAATACTTCCACCGGTCCACAACTACTACTACTACCGACACGCCTTCTGGTAAGGAAGCAGGGCCGGGGGACTCGGGTGTGGCTCTCCTATCTCTGGGGTGGAGGTCAGCGAGGTGATTAAAAAACTCCTCGGTGGCAGGGCCCCGGGGGTGGATGAGATCCGCCCCGAGTTCCTCAAGGCCCTGGATGCTGTGGGGCTGTCATGGTTGACACAACTCTGCAGCATCGCGTGGACATCGGGGGCAGTGCCTCTGGATTGGCAGACTGGGGTGGTGGTCCCTCTTTTTAAGAAGGGGGACCGGAGGGTGTGTTCCAACTACAGGGGAATCACACCTCCTCAGCCTCCCTGGTAAGGTCTATTTGGGGGTGCTGGAGAGGAGGGTCCGTTGGATAGTCGAACCTCGGATTCAGGAGGAGCAGTGTGGTTTTCGTCCGGGCCGTGGAACAGTGGACCAGCTCTACACCCTCTGCAGGATCCTTGAGGGTGCATGGGAGTTTGCCCAACCAGTCCACATGTGTTTTGTGGACTTGGAGAAGGCATTCGACCGTGTCCCTCGGGGGATTCTGTGGGGGGTTCTCCGGGAATACGGGGTATCGGACCCCCTGATAAGGGCCGTCCGTTCCCTGTATGACCGGTGTCAGAGTCTGGTCCGCATTGCCGGCAATAAGTCGGAGTTGTTTCCAGTGAGGGTTGGACTCCGCCAGGGCTGCCCTTTGTCACCGATCCTGTTCATATGCTTTGTAGGGCCTTGTTCATCTAACCCAGGGGTGTCAAACATGCGGCCCGTGGGCCAGAACCAGCCCGCCAAGAGGTCCAATCCGGCCCAGTTTCCTTCTTCCTTTTTTCCTTCCTTCCGTCTGTCCTTCCTACCTTTCTTCCTTCCTTCCTTCCCTTCCATCTATCTTCCCTTCTTTCCTTCCATCTGTCTTCTCTTCTCTCCCTCCCTCCCTCCATCCCTTCCTTCTTCCTTCCTTCTGGTCTTCTTTTCCGTCCTTCCTTTCCTTCTATCTGTCCTTGCTCCCTTTCTTCCTTCCATCTTTCCTTTCCTTTCCTTCCTGTATTCTCTTCCTTCTTTTATCTTTTTAATTATCCGGCCCACATGAGATCAAATTGGTCTTTATGTGGCCCTTGAATGAAAATGAGTTTGATACATCTGATATAGAGTATAATCGACGTTATAATATCAACCTATGTTCACCTGCAATACAACAAATGATATGGGTTAGCTATTCAAAGACGTTTGAGGTAGAATTAAAAAAAAAAAAAAAAAAATTAAACATCAAGTTCACTAAAAGGCTTTATAATGTTCATTGTTTCATTTATGCTCAATATATATGATTTTTTTATGTTTTGATGAGTATTTGAATACAACGTCATCTAAATCTTAACATTTACTGTATATGAATGACACCACTCGTTCAGTTCCCGTCTTTATATACACATTAAACAGGTCACTGAACTGCTGTTGTCAGGGTAGTTTTCCGCTAGTTTTGTGATGTATTTTGGTTGTGTTAGTTTTTTGTCTTGTCTACTTCCTGTTTTATTTTGGTATGTGTTGTCTAACTTCCTCCCCTCCTGTTTGCCTCCCTTCCCCTAATGTGTTTCACCTGTGCCTCGTTATCCAGTGTGTATATATGTGGTGTGCTCTTTCACTTCTGTGCCAGATCGTCTTGTCAGTTTCCTGTCAGAGTTCCAGCGTTATCTCAGTTTAGATTCGAAGGCCCCGTTTATACGTACCCGGTTATTTTTAAAATGGAGACATTAACCATCGTTTGCACCCTCCGTTTTCCCTGGCATCGTTTCAAGAATATTTGCGTACAAATGGATCCATCTCAACACGACTCAACACGCTACTTCATATTCCAGCCTATAGGCGGCGCTGTTTCAGTCTCAGAAATTCACCATAAACGGAGAGGAAGAGGCGGAGAGGAAGAGGCGGAGCATGCGCAGAAAGCTTGAGCACTGTTTATAAATCGACAGTAGAAGAAACCAACCTGGGATATAAGAGGTGGAAGGTTAAGCTCGAGGGGTGTGGTGATGACATCATCGAAATGCAGGTATGCGTCTTCACCGTCCAAACAAACACTCAAGGGCTGCGTCTGCAAATGTTTCCACCCTGGGACCAGGTTTCAGAAAGCTTGGTTTCCACCCTGGGACCAGGTTTCAGAAAGCTTGGTTTCACCCTGGGACCAGGTTTCAGAAAGCTTGGTTTCCACCCTGGGACCAGGTTTCAGAAAGCTTGGTGTCACCCTGGGACCAGGTTTCAGAAAGCTTCGTTTCCACCCTGGGACCAGGTTTCAGAAAGCTTGGTTCCACCCTGGGACCAGGTTTCAGAAAGCTTGGTTTCCACCCTGGGACCAGGTTTCAGAAAGCTTGGTTTCCACCCTGGGACCAGGTTTCACAAAGCTTGGTTTCCACCCTGGGACCAGGTTTCAGAAAGCTTGGTTTCACCCTGGGACCAGGTTTCAGAAAGCTTCGTTTCCACCCTGGGACCAGGTTTCACCCTGGGACCAGGTTTCAGAAAGCTTGGTTTCCACCCTGGGACCAGGTTTCAGAAAGCTTGGTTCCACCCTGGGACCAGGTTTCACAAAGCTTGGTTTCCACCCTGGGACCAGGTTTCAGAAAGCTTGGTTTTCACCCTGGGACCAGGTTTCAGAAAGCTTGGTTTCCACCCTGGGACCAGGTTTCAGAAAGCTTCGTTTCCACCCTGGGACCAGGTTTCACCCTGGGACCAGGTTTCAGAAAGCTTCGTTTCCACCCTGGGACCAGATTTCAGAAAGCTTGGTTCCACCCTGGGACCAGGTTTCAGAAAGCTTGGTTTCACTCTGGGACCAGGTTTCAGAAAGCTTGGTTTCCACCCTGGGACCAGGTTTCACCCTGGGACCAGGTTTCAGAAAGCTTGGTTTCCGCCCTGGGACCAGGTTTCAGAAAGCTTGGTTTCCACCCTGGGACCAGGTTTTAGAAAGCTTGGTTTCCACCCTGGGACCAGGTTTCAGAAAGCTTCGTTTCCACCCTGGGACCAGATTTCAGAAAGCTTCGTTTCCACCCTGGGACCAGGTTTCAGAAAGCTTGGTTCCACCCTGGGACCAGGTTTCAGAAAGCTTGGTTTCACCCTGGGACCAGGTTTCAGAAAGCTTGGTTTCCACCCTGGGACCAGGTTTCACAAAGCTTGGTTTCACCCTGGGACCAGGTTTCAGAAAGCTTCGTTTGGACGATCGGCCAAAACGATGCAAAACATCTGTGTTTAAACCAAAAGGCGTCTCTGTGTGGACGATGGCCCCTTAGACGCAACGGAGAATTGCCAGAGTGGAGATTTTGGAGGACTCTGTTTGCATGTAAAGCCGGAAACTTGTTTTTCTCTGTTTGGGGAGCCGGAAACTGCTCCCGGGTTAAATGAGACATAGTTTATAATCTACAGCAGAGGGGTCAAACTCATTTTCATTCAAGGGCCACATACAGACCAATTTGATCTCATGTGGGCCGGATCATTAAAGAGATGGAAGGAAAGAAGGAAGAAAGGCAGAAAGGTAGGAAAGACAGACAGTGAAGGACGGACAGACAGATGGAAGAAAGGAAGGAAGGGAGGGAGGACAGACGGAAGGAAGGAAAGAATGAAGGTAGGAAGGACAGATGGAAGGAAGGAACGAAGAAAGCGAAAAAAATGAAGGTAGGGAAGAAAAAAGGAAGGAAGGAAAGGAAGGAGGGAGGGAAGAAAGAAGGAAGGAAGGACAGATGGAAGGAACGAACGAACGAACGAAAGAGGAAAAAAGGAAGGTAGGAAGGACAGATGTAAGGAAGGAAAGTGGGCCGGATTGCTCCCCTCAGCGGGCCAGTTCTGGCCCACGGGCCGCATGTTTGTCACCTCTGATCTACAGTCTATGTGTATGATCTCTGGTGATCATGGATGCAGAGTAGCAGTCACATGTATGCTATGTGGAGGAATGAAGTGATGTTGCTATGCAGGATTCTGATTAGCTAACGTGGGTTTGAGCTGCTCTTGACAACATATATACATTAGTGTAAACGGTGTGTAACCCTAACCCTAACTGGTGTCCACGCAGTTTTCTTTGTAAATGGAGAGGATGAAATGTCCAGTTATGAAAATAGCCGGGCACGTCTAAACGTAGTCTTAGTGTTATTGACCAGTTTTTGCTTTTTAGATTCTGAATTTCTGCCCTAGTGATTTTGGACTTCCTGGTTTCTGACTCTTGGACTGAATTCAATGGCTTGAGAACTCTTCATCCCGTTGTCCCGTCTCTGCATCTGAGTCCACTTGGTCTGTGGCTGATAGCTGTATGAGAATTAAACAGCTGTCTTTGATAACGGATGCAAAAATAACACCACAGATCCTTCAACACTAAAAGCAATGTCATCATTGTCGTCGGTCACATGTCCTCATTGGCTTTGGAGGCATGTACTGCCTCATCCTAAGCACTGATTGGCTGGTGTGTGGTGTCGTCAGAAGCAGGAGAGGCTCATGGTCGTAAACATCTAGTCACGTGTACTCTGAGATGGACGTGCAGGTCAGGAAATGACCAAAAGGGACTGTATATGGTTTGTTCCATGTGTGTTGGACTGAATCCATGGACATATTGAGGAGAGCATTTCATTACTTATTGACCAGTTTTTGCTTTTTAGATTCTGAATTTCTGCCCTAGTGATTTTGGACTTCCTGGTTTCTGACTCTTGGACTGAATTAAAAGGCTTGAGAACTCTTCATCCCTGTGTCCCGTCTCTGCATCTGAGTCCACTTGGTCTGTGGCTGATAGCTGTATGAGAATTAAACAGCTATCTTTGATAACGGATGCAAAAATAACACCAAAGTTCGTTCATCACTAAAAGCAAACAACAAGTTAGAATCTTTCAAACCCATTGGTCATGAAAGTTTGTAGAGTAAAGAGATGATAAGAGTGAAGTCAGTCATTTAGTTTTCATGTGTTTGTTTTTCCAGACTCTGCTGCTCTGTTTAATCTCTTAATACACGCCCCTATTTTTTATGTTGTTAGCCTGAACGACATGCCCACATAGTTAGAGACTCAGAGATGTGTCTGGTATCAGTGGAAAGGAAACACTCTCAGGATTCTGTGTGATTCTGTGACTTACTGACAAAGAGTGGCAGAGGTTACAATGATGGGGTTGTGTCCTCGCCCATAGGTTTGCCTTTACAATGACATGTGTACAGACATTCAGGGACCTCTCAGCAGGATATAGACACAATGAGGCCAGAGCCACAGGTCTTGGCTTCATGCAGTCCAAATTTGGAGTCAAAAGACCAAACGATGGGCGGAGTTTAGTTCAGTGGGAAGAATGGACACTTGGTTACCATGGTTACCAAAGCTGTATAACCACAGTAAAACACCTATAACTTCACAACCCCTTTGCCTTCAATCAAAATATTGGTCTCTAATGAAAGCTGACACCATATTATTATTATATATTATATTATTATACATAACCATATTTTTTTGTTTGGCCATATCTATCTATCTATCTATCTGTTTATTTTGCTATAAGTCATATGTCAAGTCGAAGAAGAACCAACCGTGTACCAAAATGCCGAGTGCGTAATGATATATGGTTCAACTCTTTTACGCACCGGGCGCACGCC
>JAJDFG010000965.1:0-7500 GCA_021039105.1 Scomber colias
ATAGTTTATATACTGTTATATATAGTTATATATAGTTATATATAGTTATATATAGTTATATATAGTTATATACTGTTATATATAGTTATATATAGTTATATACTGTTATATACTGTTATATATAGTTATATATAGTTATATATAGTTATATACTGTTATATACTGTTATATATAGTTATATATAGTTATATACTGTTATATATAGTTATATACTGTTATATATAGTTATATATAGTTATATATAGTTATATATAGTTATACTGTATATATAGTTATATACTGTTATATATAGTTATATATAGTTATATATAGTTATATATAGTTATATATAGTTATATACTGTTATATATAGTTATATATAGTTATATACTGTTATATACTAGTTATATATAGTTATATATAGTTATATATAGTTATATACTGTTATATATATAGTTATATATAGTTATATATAGTTATATATAGTTATATATAGTTATATATAGTTATATATAGTTATATATAGTTATATATAGTTATATATAGTTATATATAGTTTATATATAGTTATATATAGTTATATATAGTTATATATAGTTATATATAGTTATATACTGTTATATATAGTTATATACTGTTATATATAGTTATATATAGTTATATATAGTTATATATAGTTATATATAGTTATATATAGTTATATACAGTTATTATATAGTTATATATAGTTATATAGTTATATAGTTATATACTGTTATATATAGTTATATATAGTTATATATAGTTATATACTGTTATATATAGTTATATATAGTTATATATAGTTATATACTGTTATATATAGTTATATATAGTTATATATAGTTATATACTGTTATATATAGTTATATATAGTTATATATAGTTATATACTGTTATATATAGTTATATATAGTTATAAATAGTTATATATAGTTATATATAGTTATATATAGTTATATATAGTTATATATAGTTATAGTTATAATAGTTATATATAGTTATATATAGTTATATATAGTTATATATAGTTATATATAGTTATAGTTATATATAGTTATATACTGTTATATATAGTTATATATAGTTATATATAGTTATATATAGTTATATATAGTTATATATAGTTATATATAGTTATATATAGTTATATACTGTTATATACTGTTATATATAGTTATATATAGTTATATATAGTTATATATAGTTATATACTGTTTATATATAGTTATATATAGGTTATATATAGTTATATATAGTTATATATAGTTATATAATAGTTATATACTGTTATATATAGTTATATATAGTTATATACTAGTTATATATAGTTATATACTGTTATATATAGTTATATATAGTTATATATAGTTATATATAGTTATATACTGTTATATATAGTTATATACTGTTATATATAGTTATATATAGTTATATACTGTTATATACTGTTATATATAGTTATATACTGTTATATATAGTTATATATAGTTATATACTGTTATATATAGTTATATATAGTTATATATAGTTATATAGTTATATATAGTCTATATATAGTTATATACTGTTATATATAGTTATATATAGTTATATATAGTTATATATAGTTATATACTAGTTATATATAGTTATATACTGTTATATATAGTTATATATAGTTATATATAGTTATATATAGTTATATACTGTTATATATAGTTATATACTGTTATATATAGTTATATATAGTTATATATAGTTATATATAGTTATACTATATATAGTTATATACTGTTATATATAGTTATATATAGTTATATATAGTTATATATAGTTATAGTTATATATAGTTATATACTGTTATATATAGTTATATACTGTTATATATAGTTATATATAGTTATATATAGTTATATATAGTTATATATAGTTATATACTGTTATATATAGTTATATATAGTTATATACTGTTATATATAGTTATATATAGTTATATATAGTTATATATAGTTATATACTGTTATATATAGTTATATATAGTTATACTGTTATATATAGTTATATATAGTTATATACTGTTATATATAGTTATATATAGTTTATATATAGTTATATATACTGTTATATATAGTTATATAGTTATATAGTTATATACTGTTATATATAGTTATATATAGTTATATATAGTTATATACTGTTATATACTGTTATATAGTTATATATAGTTATATAGTTATATATAGTTATATATAGTTATATATAGTTATATACTGTTATATATAGTTATATATAGTTATATATAGTTATATATAGTTATATATAGTTATATATAGTTATATATAGTTATATACTGTTATATATAGTTATATATAGTTATATACTGTTATATATAGTTATATATAGTTATATATAGTTATATACTGTTATATATATTTATATATAGTTATATACTGTTATATATAGTTATATATAGTTATATACTGTTATATATAGTTATATATAGTTATATACTGTTATATATAGTTATATACTGTTATATATAGTTATATTATAGTTATATATAGTTATATATAGTTATATACTGTTATATATAGTTATATATAGTTATATATAGTTATATATAGTTATATATAGTTATATATAGTTATATATAGTTATATACTGTTATATATAGTTATATATAGTTATATATAGTTATATATAGTTATATATAGTTATATACTGTTATATATAGTTATATACTGTTATATATAGTTATATATAGTTATATACTGTTATATATAGTTATATATAGTTATATATAGTTATATATAGTTATATACTATTATATATAGTTATATATAGTTATATACTATTATATAAGTTATATACTGTTATATACTGTTATATATAGTTATATATAGTTATATATAGTTATATAGTTATATATAGTTATATATAGTTATATATAGTTATATACTGTTATATATAGTTATATATAGTTATATATAGTTATAATATAGTTATATATAGTTATATACTGTTATATATAGTTATATACTGTTATATATAGTTATATATAGTTATATACTGTTATATATAGTTATATATAGTTATATATAGTTATATATAGTTATATACTATTATATATAGTTATATATAGTTATATACTGTTATATATAGTTATATATAGTTATATATAGTTTATATATAGTTATATATAGTTATATACTATTATATATAGTTATATACTGTTATATACTGTTATATATAGTTATATATAGTTATATACTATTATATATAGTTATATACTGTTATATATAGTTATATATAGTTATATATAGTTATATATAGTTATATACTATTATATATAGTTATATACTGTTATATACTGTTATATATAGTTATATATAGTTATATACTATTATATATAGTTATATACTGTTATATATAGTTATATACTGTTATATATAGTTTATATATAGTTATATATAGTTATATATAGTTATATATAGTTATATACTATTATATATAGTTATATATAGTTATATATAGTTATATACTGTTATATACTGTTATATATAGTTATATATAGTTATATATAGTTTATATATAGTTATATATAGTTATATACTGTTATATATAGTTATATATAGTTATATACTGTTATATATAGTTTATATATAGTTATATACTGTTATATATAGTTATATATAGTTATATATAGTTATATATAGTTATATACTGTTATATATAGTTATATATAGTTTATATACTGTTATATATAGTTATATATAGTTATATACTGTTATATATAGTTATATACTGTTATATATAGTTATATACTATTATATATAGTTATATACTATTATATATAGTTATATACTATTATATATAGTTATATACTGTTATATATAGTTATATATAGTTATATATAGTTATATATAGTTATATACTGTTATATATAGTTATATATAGTTATATACTGTTATATATAGTTATATATAGTTATATATAGTTATATACTGTTATATATAGTTATATATAGTTATATATAGTTATATACTGTTATATATAGTTATATATAGTTATATATAGTTATATATAGTTATATATAGTTATATATAGTTATATATAGTTATATACTGTTATATATAGTTATATATAGTTATATACTGTTATATATAGTTATATATAGTTATATATAGTTATATATAGTTATATACTGTTATATATAGTTATATATAGTTATATATAGTTATATATAGTTATATATAGTTATATACTGTTATATATAGTTATATATAGTTATATATAGTTATATACTGTTATATATAGTTATATATAGTTATATACTGTTATATATAGTTTATATATAGTTATATATAGTTATATACTGTTATATATAGTTATATAGTTATATATAGTTATATATAGTTATATATAGTTATATATAGTTATATATAGTTATATACTGTTATATATAGTTATATATAGTTATATACTGTTATATATAGTTATATATAGTTATATATAGTTATATACTGTTATATATAGTTATATATAGTTATATATAGTTATATACTAGTTATATATAGTTATATACTGTTATATATAGTTATATATAGTATATACTGTTATATATAGTTATATACTGTTATATATAGTTATATATAGTTATATATAGTTTAAGTTATACTGTTATATATAGTTATATACTGTTATATATAGTTATATATAGTTATATATAGTTATATATAGTTATATATAGTTATATATAGTTATATATAGTTATATATAGTTATAAATAGTTATATATAGTTATATATATTTATATATAGTTATATACTGTTATATATAGTTTATATATAGTTTATATATAGTTATATATAGTTATATACTGTTATATATAGTTATATATAGTTATATACTGTTATATATAGTTATATATAGTTATATATAGTTATATACTGTTATATATAGTTATATATTGTTATATATAGTTATATACTGTTATATATAGTTATATACTGTTATATATAGTTATATATAGTTATATATAGTTATATATAGTTATATACTGTTATATATAGTTATATATAGTATATTATACTAGTTATATATAGTTATATATAGTTATATATAGTTATATACTGTTATATATAGTTTATATATAGTTATATATAGTTATATATAGTTAAGTATATAGTTATATACTGTTATATATAGTTATATATAGTTATATATAGTTATATATAGTTATATACTGTTATATAGTATAGTTATATATAGTTATATATTGTTATTTATTGTTATATATAGTTATATATAGTTATATATAGTTATATATAGTTATATACTGTATATATTGTTATATATAGTTATATATACGTTATATATAGTTATATACTGTTATATACTGTTACTCCTGATGTATTATTAAAATGAACTCAGATTGAATAATGATAGTAGTATCCGGGGGTGGATTGGCCGTTGGGGGTCCCGTGGGCCGATGGTTGTTGCCATGGTAACTGTCCGGCCCACAGAGCTCCGCTGCAGCCTGCAGTAGGGCTGCCATTAGTTTCCCTTTATTTGACTCATATAGCAGTTTACATGCTAATTCATGTATCTCACTGAAAAAACACACATTTCTTCATTTCAACATATTTTTATTGTTTTTACCAAAAATTACCAAATTCCAAAATAAAATTCAAGTAATGAAAACAATAGTGCAATCTGACGCCAGAGGTGGCATTTAATAAAAAATAAAAATAAATAAAATACTGGTATCAGTGGGTTAGGGTTAGGAAGATGTGTCTGGTATCAGTGGGTTAGGGTTAGGGAGATATATATATTTATTCATTTATTTATATATAATGTTCCACACTGTGGGACAAATAAAAGTCTTTATCTCATCTGATCATTTAACAATGTGCTTTATTAACCCCTAACCCAATACTGTTCTCTCTTTATAAACACCATGTAAGGGTTAGAGTCTGAACTACATCACCATGGCCCCAATGCACCATCGCTCTCTCACCATCAGAGCTTCATTTCACCATCACTACTATAATACATGTTGACATATTGAGGAAAGTATTTCGGTTTTATGGAAACGGATTTCATATTTCAGCAGAATGGATACTTGGCGAGCTGTACAGAAAGTCCTGAGTCATAAGATGATTGTTGTGGATAAAGAGAAGACTTTGAAGGTATGTAGCATTATAGCTGTTAGCTTACTTTAGCTGAGTGGCTAGCCGAGCTAACCGCTAATACTAGCTGTTAGCTTACTTTAAGCTGAGTGGCTAGCCGAGGCTAACCGCTAATACTAGCTGTTAGCTTACTTTAGCTGAGTGGCCTAGCCGAGCTAACCCGCTAATACTAGCTGTTAGCTTACTTTAGCTGAGTGGCTAGCCGAGCTAAACCGCTAATACTATTACGGCTGTGAGCAACCATATAAGTCGTGAGTGGTCTTGAATGAATCAGGAGAATCTAAGCTTTCTAACAATGTACGGCATGAATATATATGTTTAAGGGTTGGTGTTTAAAACAGAAGAAGAACGTGTGGCTACCTCCTAACTTCCGGTCCGTCCCGTAGACGGAACAGCGAGTTTTAAGAGGATAAACTGCTTAATTCACAACATAGAACATAGAACATAGAACACACACATATAACATATAACATAGAACACACACATAAAACATAGAACATACACATAGAACATAGAACACACACATAGAACATATACATAGAACATACACATAGAACACACACATAGAACACACACATAGAACCCTAACCCTAACCCATGAAAGAGAACCAGGGTTCCACAGTGGACTCCTCTGACAGATGTATATATATTATATTATATATTATATTATATATCCTCTGACAGACGGGGATAAGACACACCGTCTATTTGTTTTAACATAATTAATTACGAATTTGAAAGAATTTGAAAAGGTGTGATTGCGGTAGGTTAAATTTTCTCTGCAATTGTCCAAATGTGGGGAATGTTTAATCTATAAATAGTAAATAAAGCCTTCATGTTAAATATGCCGTTGCGTTTCCATAACAGACGGGGGGGGGGGGGGGGGGGGGGTGGTTTGGGTAAACGGGAGCAGGAAGGGAGCCACTGTGCTTCCTCATACCAGACCACATGTTCAGGGATTGTTTTAACAGTGTGGTGATAACGGCACCGGACCTACGTTCCATCTGTTCCATCTGTACCCAAAGAGGGTTCTCATCCTGCTTCAGAAAGATTCTGAATTAAACATTTTTATATTTTATGATTCAGACACAAAAAACTCACACATTAAATTCTTCGGTTTTATTTCAGAACATTTTAACAAAAGAAATAAAAACTCAGTTTAAATCAGAGCAGATAGTTGACCCTGCAGAACCCCATAGAACCCTCCAGAACCCTGCAGAACCCCATAGAGCCCTCCAGAACCTTCCAGAACCCCATAGAACCCTGCAGAACCCATAGAGCCCTCCAGAACCATGCAGAACCCCATAGAACCCTGCAGAACCCTGCAGAA
>JAJDFG010000965.1:17500-20000 GCA_021039105.1 Scomber colias
ATGTTATCGGGAGGTTATCGGGATGTTAACGGGAGGTTATCGGGATGTTATCGGGATGTTAACGGGAGGTTATCGTGGAGTTTATCAGGATGTTATCGGGAGGTTATCGGGATGTTATCAGGATGTTATCAGGGGGTTATCGGGATGTTATCGGGAGGTTATCGGGATGTTATCGGGAGGTTATCGGGATGTTATCAGGGGGTTATCGGGATGTTATCGGTAGGTTATCGGGATGTTATCGGGAGGTTATCGGGATGTTAACGGGAGGTTATCGGGAGGTTAACGGAGGTTATCGGGATGTTTTCAGGAAGTTATCGGGATGTTTTCAGGAAGTTATCGGGAGGTTATCGGGAGGTTATCGGGATGTTATCGGGAGGTTATCGGGATGTTATCGGGATGTTATCGGGAGGTTATCGGGAGGTTTTCAGGAGGTTATCGGGAGGTTATCGGGATGTTATCGGGAGGTTATCGTGGAGTTTATCAGGATGTTATCGGGGAGGTTATCGGGAGGTTATCGGGGAGGTTATCGGGATGTTATCGGGATGTTATCGGGAGGTTATCGGGATGTTATCGGGAGGTTATCGGGATGTTTTCAGGAGGTTATCGGGAGGTTATCGGGAAGTTATCGGGATGTTATCGGGAGGTTATCGGGATGTTATCGGGATGTTATCGGGAGGTTTTCAGGAGGTTATCGGGATGTTATCGGGATGTTATCGGGAGGTTATCGGGAGGTTATCGGGAAGTTATCAGGATGTTATCGGGAGGTTATCGGGAGGTTATCGGGATGTTATCGGGAGGTTTTCAGGAGGTTATCGGGATGTTATCGGGATGTTATCGGGAGGTTATCGGGAGGTTATCGGGAAGTTATCGGGATGTTATCGGGAGGTTATCGGGATGTTATCGGGAGGTTATCGGGAGGTTTTCAGGAGGTTATCGGGATGTTATCGGGAGGTTATCGGGAGGTTATCGGGAGGTTATCGGGATGTTATCGGGAGGTTATCGGGAGGTTATCGGGAGTTTATCGGGATGTTATCGGGGAGGTTCTCGGGATGTTATCGGGGAGGTTATCGGGATGTTATCGGGATGTTATCGGGATGTTATCGGGAGGTTTTCAGGAGGTTATCAGGATGTTATCGGGATGTTATCGGGATGTTATCGGGAGGTTATCGGGATGTTATCGGGAGGTTTTCAGGAGGTTATCAGGATGTTATCGGGATGTTATCGGGAGGTTATCGGGATGTTATCGGGATGTTATCGGGATGTTATCGGGATGTTATCGGGAGGTTTTCAGGAGGTTATCAGGATGTTATCGGGATGTTATCGGGATGTTATCGGGAGGTTATCGGGATGTTATCGGGAGGTTATCGGGATGTTTTCAGGAGGTTATCGGGAGGTTTTCAGGAGGTTATCGGGATGTTATCGGGGAGGTTATCGGGAGGTTATCGGGATGTTTTCAGGAGGTTATCGGGAGGTTTTCAGGAGGTTATCGGGATGTTATCGGGGAGGTTATCGGGAGGTTTTCTCACCGATGAATCCTTTCTTGGCGAGCTCGATGGTGAACCTGCGGGTGATCTTCTCCAGCTCGGTGTCCTGAGAACACAAACACACTCGGATCAGATTCATTGATCTTAAAATGTTTTATTTAAACCGACGAGTCAGCGAGTCTGCAGCTCGTTGTGAAACAGGATAAAGTTCATGTTCTGATTCCTGGAAGCGAATGAGAAAAGGGCAAATGTCAGCTGTGTGTGTGTGTGTGTGTGTGTGTGTGTGAGTGTGAGTGTCTGTGTGTGTGTGAGTGTGTGTGTGTTAGTGTGTGTGTGTGTGTTAGTGTGTGTGTGCGTTATTGTGTGAGTGTGTGTGTGTAAACTCACAGAGTAGTTCCTCGGGTTGATCTTCAGGCCGGCTTTGGCTCCACCGAACGGAACATCTGGAAAATACAACAGCAGCTCACTGTGTGTGTGTGTGTGTGTGTGTGTGTGTGTGTGTGTGTGTGTGTGTGTGTGTTAGTATGTGTGTGTGTGTGTGTGTGTGTTAGTATGTGTGTGTGTGTGTTAGTATGTGTGTGTGTGTGTGTGTGTTAGTATGTGTGTGTGTGTGTGTGTGTGTGTGTGTGTGTGTGTGTTAGTGTGTGTGAGTGTGTGTGTGTGTTAGTATGTGTGTGTGTGTGTGTGTTAGTATGTGTGTGTGTGTGTGTGTGTGTGTGTTCTCACCAACGACGGCACATTTGTAGGTCATCAGGGAAGCCAGAGCTTTCACCTCGTCTACAGAAACATCCGGACTGTAACGGATCCCTGAAACCAGAAAACACCCGTCAGCAGCTGGTGGAGCTTCACTAGCAGGTCATACCCTCATCATGAAGCTCTGCCCCCCCCTCACCCCCCCCCCCAATACATCTACACTGTACCATCATCTATATATAGGTGAGTGTAGATGATGGTACAGTATAGATCTATAGATGAGTGTAGATGAAGGTACAGTATAGATCTATAGATGAGTGTAG
>JAJDFG010000965.1:22500-42500 GCA_021039105.1 Scomber colias
AAGTCATTAACAGCTGATCAGTGACGATCAATAACTATTAATGATCAGCTGACGCGCACACACACACGCACACGCACACACACACACACGCACACACACACACACACGAAGTTTAAGGCTGGATGTATGTACAGTATATTTAGTATATTTAGTATATTTAGTATATTTAGTATATTTTAGGAGTTGACAGGGAGGAGATGAGCACATGAATGAACTTTAATAAACCCCCTCCCGGTCCCGGTCCCGGTCCCTCTCACCTCCCTTGCAGGGGGTCCGGTGCTGGCTGTGCTGGGCCCGGTAGCCCTCTATCACCTCCCACTCCCCGCTGTCCCTCCGGATCGGGAAGCTGACACTCAGGACGTGGTTACACGGTTTGATGACGCGCAGGATGCCGCGGACCCGGTTCCTCCGCTGCTCCAGACTCTCCCGGGTCCGCAGATCCTCCACCAGCTGCTCCTCCACGATGGCGGAGCCCCGGTCGAAGAAGCCCTCCACCATGCTGAAGAAGTTCGGGTCATCCTCCCGGTCCACCGCCTGGCTGTAGCCCCGGTACCGCTGCAGGAGGACCGGGGCCCGAAGGCTCTGTCCCAAGAACCGGAGCATGACCGGTAACACACCGGAGACAGCTGACGGTAACACACCGGAGACAGCTGACGGTAAACACCGGAAAGCTGACGGTAACACACCGGAGAGAGCTGACGGTAAACACCGGATAGCTGACGGTAACACACCGGAGAGAGCTGACGGTAAACACACCGGAGCCTCCTCTTCCTGAGAGCTGACGGTAAACACCGGAGAGAGCTGACGGTAACAAACCGGAGAGAGCTGACGGTAACAAACCGGAGCCTCCTCTTCCTGTTCCCGCACCTATGCGTGACCGCGCGTGCACGTGCAGCTGCCTACCTGAAACTATTATAACTTTATAATATATATAAAAAGCTCAAAGTTCTTTAATGTTTCTGTTAAATGAACATTTTCAGTTTCTTTCACTAAATAAACAAAATGTTGTAAATCCTTGTTTGTAGTTTATTGTGAAAGTCTGTCACTGCTTCGCATTTATTTTGGTAAGTGGCGGAAGTAGATGAGTCACACGTGTTTGCGGAAGCAGGCCGCCATGTTGGTGAGGTCGTAAACAGACGCAGCGCGTGTTTCAGTGTGAGGAGAAGAGGAGCATTATGGGATGTGTAAGGGGCAGAGCGCGGGAAACTGAGACTGATTATTGATCATTGATCAAGTATCAGCTGCATGACAGACCGGAAGTGAGCCAGGTAAGGAGGAAGGTCGAGTATGGGGACCTAAAGCGCCGCCATCTTGGTACAGGGTTAGCAGAGGCAGTAGTGCAGGTTTATCTATGGAGGTTAGAGATGCTCCACAGTTCCTGAGGAGAGTTAGTCACTGAAATCTCGACCGATGTCCAAACGGTTTGATTTGTGATAAACATGTCTGTCTGTCTGTCTGCCTGTCTATCTGTCTGTCTGTCTGCCTGTCTATCTGTCTGTCTGCCTGTCTGTCTGCCTACCTGTCTGTCTGTCTACCTGTCTGTCTGTCTGTCTATCTATCTATCCATCCAGCTATCTGTCTGACATTTGTAACAAACAACTCGTGTGAACATATGTTGACAATTGAGCAATTTTATTCATTTATTTATTTATTTTTATTGTAATTGAGTGGTGAATGATCACTTTTTAATAGTGCAACACGTCATTCCTCTATAGACATGATGCTGCAGGAGCGAGTGGCCCTGAACCAAGATGGCCGCCGTGTAGGCAGCAGCAGCCAATGCGGAGTCTACGTATATATGTCTATGAGAGGGAAAGGGCAAGTAGGATGGCAGTAACAGTAACAGTAGGGTGGTAGTAACAGTAACAGTAGGATGGTAGTAACAGTAACAGTAGGATGATAGTAACAGTAACAGTAGGATGGTAGTAACAGTAACAGTAGGATGGTAGTAACAGTAACAGTAGGATGGTAGTAACAGTAGGATGGTAGTAACAGTAACAGTAGGATGGTAGTAACAGTAACAGTAGGATGGTAGTAACAGTAGGATGGTAGTAACAGTAACAGTAGGATGATAGTAACAGTAACAGTAGGATGGTAGTAACAGTAACAGTAGGATGGTAGTAACAGTAGGATGGTAGTAACAGTAACAGTAGGATGATAGTAACAGTAACAGTAGGATGGCAGTAACAGTAACAGTAGGATGGTAGTAACAGTAACAGTAGGATGGTAGTAACAGTAACAGTAGGATGGTAGTAACAGTAACAGTAGGATGGTAGTAACAGTAACAGTAGGATGGTAGTAACAGTAGGATGGTAGTAACAGTAACAGTAGGATGGTAGTAACAGTAGGATGGTAGTAACAGTAACAGTAGGATGGTAGTAACAGTAACAGTAGGATGGTAGTAACAGTAGGATGGCAGTAACAGTAACAGTAGGATGGTAGTAACAGTAGGATGGTAGTAACAGTAACAGTAGGATGGTAGTAACAGTAACAGTAGGATGGTAGTAACAGTAACAGTAGGATGGTAGTAACAGTAACAGTAGGATGGTAGTAACAGTAGGATGGCAGTAACAGTAACAGTAGGATGGTAGTAACAGTAGGATGGTAGTAACAGTAACAGTAGGATGGTAGTAACAGTAGGATGATAGTAACAGTAACAGTAGGATGGTAGTAACAGTAGGATGATAGTAACAGTAACAGTAGGATGGTAGTAACAGTAACAGTAGGATGATAGTAACAGTAACAGTAGGATGGTAGTAACAGTAGGATGATAGTAACAGTAACAGTAGGATGGTAGTAACAGTAGGATGGTAGTAACAGTAGGATGGTAGTAACAGTAGGATGGTAGTAACAGTAACAGTAGGATGGTAGTAACAGTAACAGTAGGATGGTAGTAACAGTAACAGTAGGATGGTAGTAACAGTAGGATGGTAGTAACAGTAACAGTAGGATGACAGTAACAGTAACAGTAGGATGGTAGTAACAGTAACAGTAGGATGGTAGTAACAGTAACAGTAGGATGGTAGTAACAGTAGGATGGTAGTAACAGTAACAGTAGGATGGTAGTAACAGTAACAGTAGGATGGTAGTAACAGTAACAGTAGGATGGCAGTAACAGTAACAGTAGGATGGTAGTAACAGTAACAGTAGGATGATAGTAACAGTAACAGTAGGATGGTAGTAACAGTAACAGTAGGATGGTAGTAACAGTAACAGTAGGATGGTAGTAACAGTAGGATGGTAGTAACAGTAACAGTAGGATGGTAGTAACAGTAGGATGGTAGTAACAGTAACAGTAGGATGGTAGTAACAGTAGGATGATAGTAACAGTAACAGTAGGATGGTAGTAACAGTAACAGTAGGATGGTAGTAACAGTAACAGTAGGATGGTAGTAACAGTAACAGTAGGATGGTAGTAACAGTAGGATGGTAGTAACAGTAACAGTGGGATGGTAGTAACAGTAACAGTAGGATGGTAGTAACAGTAACAGTAGGATGGTAGTAACAGTAGGATGGTAGTAACAGTAACAGTAGGATGGTAGTAACAGTAGGATGGTAGTAACAGTAACAGTAGGATGGTAGTAACAGTAGGATGGTAGTAACAGTAACAGTAGGATGGTAGTAACAGTAGGATGGTAGTAACAGTAACAGTAGGATGGTAGTAACAGTAGCAGTAGGATGGTAGTAACAGTAGGATGATAGTAACAGTAGGATGGTAGTAACAGTAGGATGGTAGTAACAGTAGGATGGTAGTAACAGTAACAGTAGGATGGTAGTAACAGTAGCAGTAGGATGGTAGTAACAGTAGGATGATAGTAACAGTAGGATGGTAGTAACAGTAGGATGATAGTAACAGTAGGATGGTAGTAACAGTAACAGTAGGATGGTAGTAACAGTAACAGTAGGATGGTAGTAACAGTAACAGTAGGATGGTAGTAACAGTAACAGTAGGATGGTAGTAACAGTAACAGTAGGATGATAGTAACAGTAGGATGGTAGTAACAGTAACAGTAGGATGGTAGTAACAGTAGGATGGTAGTAACAGTGGGATGGTAGTAACAGTAACAGTAGGATGGTAGTGACAGTAGGATGGTAGTAACAGTAACAGTAGGATGGTAGTAACAGTAACAGTAGGATGGTAGTAACAGTAACAGTAGGATGGTAGTAACAGTAGGATGGTAGTAACAGTAGGATGGTAGTAACAGTAACAGTAGGATGGTAGTAACAGTAGGATGGCAGTAACAGTAACAGTAGGATGGTAGTAACAGTAACAGTAGGATGGTAGTAACAGTAACAGTAGGATGGTAGTAACAGTAGGATGGTAGTAACAGTAGGATGGTAGTAACAGTAACAGTAGGATGGTAGTAACAGTAACAGTAGGATGGTAGTAACAGTAGGATGGTAGTAACAGTAACAGTAGGATGGTAGTAACAGTAGGATGGTAGTAACAGTAACAGTAGGATGGTAGTAACAGTGGGATGGTAGTAACAGTAACAGTAGGATGGTAGTAACAGTAACAGTAGGATGACAGTAACAGTAACAGTAGGATGGTAGTAACAGTAACAGTAGGATGGTAGTAACAGTAACAGTAGGATGGTAGTAACAGTAACAGTAGGATGGTAGTAACAGTAGGATGGTAGTAACAGTAGGATGGTAGTAACAGTAACAGTAGGATGGTAGTAACAGTAGGATGGCAGTAACAGTAACAGTAGGATGGTAGTAACAGTAGGATGGTAGTAACAGTAACAGTAGGATGGTAGTAACAGTAACAGTAGGATGGTAGTAACAGTAACAGTAGGATGGTAGTAACAGTAGGATGGTAGTAACAGTAACAGTAGGATGGTAGTAACAGTAACAGTAGGATGGTAGTAACAGTAACAGTAGGATGGTAGTAACAGTAGGATGGTAGTAACAGTAGGATGGTAGTAACAGTAACAGTAGGATGGTAGTAACAGTAACAGTAGGATGGTAGTAACAGTAACAGTAGGATGATAGTAACAGTAGGATGGTAGTAACAGTAACAGTAACAGTAGGATGGTAGTAACAGTAGGATGGTAGTAACAGTAACAGTAGGATGGTAGTAACAGTAGGATGGTAGTAACAGTAACAGTAGGATGGTAGTAACAGTAGGATGGTAGTAACAGTAACAGTAGGATGATAGTAACAGTAACAGTAGGATGGTAGTAACAGTAACAGTAGGATGGTAGTAACAGTAGGATGGTAGTAACAGTAACAGTAGGATGATAGTAACAGTAACAGTAGGATGGCAGTAACAGTAACAGTAGGATGGTAGTAACAGTAACAGTAGGATGGTAGTAACAGTAACAGTAGGATGGTAGTAACAGTAACAGTAGGATGGTAGTAACAGTAGGATGGTAGTAACAGTAACAGTAGGATGGTAGTAACAGTAGGATGGTAGTAACAGTAACAGTAGGATGGTAGTAACAGTAACAGTAGGATGGTAGTAACAGTAGGATGGTAGTAACAGTAACAGTAGGATGGTAGTAACAGTAACAGTAGGATGGTAGTAACAGTAGGATGGTAGTAACAGTAACAGTAGGATGACAGTAACAGTAACAGTAGGATGGTAGTAACAGTAACAGTAGGATGGTAGTAACAGTAACAGTAGGATGGTAGTAACAGTAACAGTAGGATGGTAGTAACAGTAACAGTAGGATGGCAGTAACAGTAACAGTAGGATGGTAGTAACAGTAACAGTAGGATGATAGTAACAGTAACAGTAGGATGGTAGTAACAGTAACAGTAGGATGGTAGTAACAGTAACAGTAGGATGGTAGTAACAGTAGGATGGTAGTAACAGTAACAGTAGGATGGTAGTAACAGTAGGATGGTAGTAACAGTAACAGTAGGATGGTAGTAACAGTAGGATGATAGTAACAGTAACAGTAGGATGGTAGTAACAGTAACAGTAGGATGGTAGTAACAGTAACAGTAGGATGGTAGTAACAGTAACAGTAGGATGGTAGTAACAGTAGGATGGTAGTAACAGTAACAGTGGGATGGTAGTAACAGTAACAGTAGGATGGTAGTAACAGTAACAGTAGGATGGTAGTAACAGTAGGATGGTAGTAACAGTAACAGTAGGATGGTAGTAACAGTAGGATGGTAGTAACAGTAACAGTAGGATGGTAGTAACAGTAGGATGGTAGTAACAGTAACAGTAGGATGGTAGTAACAGTAGGATGGTAGTAACAGTAACAGTAGGATGGTAGTAACAGTAGCAGTAGGATGGTAGTAACAGTAGGATGATAGTAACAGTAGGATGGTAGTAACAGTAGGATGGTAGTAACAGTAGGATGGTAGTAACAGTAACAGTAGGATGGTAGTAACAGTAGCAGTAGGATGGTAGTAACAGTAGGATGATAGTAACAGTAGGATGGTAGTAACAGTAGGATGATAGTAACAGTAGGATGGTAGTAACAGTAACAGTAGGATGGTAGTAACAGTAACAGTAGGATGATAGTAACAGTAGGATGGTAGTAACAGTAACAGTAGGATGGTAGTAACAGTAGGATGGTAGTAACAGTGGGATGGTAGTAACAGTAACAGTAGGATGGTAGTGACAGTAGGATGGTAGTAACAGTAACAGTAGGATGGTAGTAACAGTAACAGTAGGATGGTAGTAACAGTAACAGTAGGATGGTAGTAACAGTAGGATGGTAGTAACAGTAGGATGGTAGTAACAGTAACAGTAGGATGGTAGTAACAGTAACAGTAGGATGGTAGTAACAGTAGGATGGTAGTAACAGTAACAGTAGGATGGCAGTAACAGTAGGATGGTAGTAACAGTAACAGTAGGATGGTAGTAACAGTAACAGTAGGATGGTAGTAACAGTAGGATGGTAGTAACAGTAACAGTAGGATGGTAGTAACAGTAGGATGGTAGTAACAGTAACAGTAGGATGGTAGTAACAGTAGGATGGTAGTAACAGTAACAGTAGGATGGTAGTAACAGTAACAGTAGGATGGTAGTAACAGTAGGATGGTAGTAACAGTAACAGTAGGATGGTAGTAACAGTAACAGTAGGATGGTAGTAACAGTAGGATGGTAGTAACAGTAACAGTAGGATGGTAGTAACAGTAACAGTAGGATGGTAGTAACAGTAGGATGGTAGTAACAGTAACAGTAGGATGGTAGTAACAGTAACAGTAGGATGGTAGTAACAGTAGGATGGTAGTAACAGTAACAGTAGGATGGTAGTAACAGTAACAGTAGGATGGTAGTAACAGTAGGATGGTAGTAACAGTAACAGTAGGATGGTAGTAACAGTAGGATGGTAGTAACAGTAACAGTAGGATGGTAGTAACAGTAGGATGGTAGTAACAGTAACAGTAGGATGGTAGTAACAGTAACAGTAGGATGGTAGTAACAGTAGGATGATAATAACAGTAGGATGGCAGTAACAGTAACAGTAGGATGGTAGTAACAGTAACAGTAGGATGGTAGTAACAGTAACAGTAGGATGGTAGTAACAGTAACAGTAGGATGGTAGTAACAGTAGGATGGTAGTAACAGTAACAGTAGGATGGTAGTAACAGTAACAGTAGGATGGTAGTAACAGTAACAGTAGGATGGTAGTAACAGTAACAGTAGGATGGTAGTAACAGTAGGATGGTAGTAACAGTAACAGTAGGATGGTAGTAACAGTAGGATGGTAGTAACAGTAGGATGGTAGTAACAGTAACAGTAGGATGGTAGTAACAGTAACAGTAGGATGGTAGTAACAGTAGGATGGTAGTAACAGTAACAGTAGGATGGTAGTAACAGTAACAGTAGGATGGTAGCAACAGTAGGATGGTAGTTACAGTAACAGTAGGATGGTAGTAACAGTAGGATGGTAGTAACAGTAACAGTAGGATGGTAGTAACAGTAACAGTAGGATGGTAGTAACAGTAACAGTAGGATGGTAGTAACAGTAACAGTAGGATGGTAGTAACAGTAACAGTAGGATGGTAGTAACAGTAGGATGGCAGTAACAGTAACAGTAGGATGGTAGTAACAGTAGGATGGTAGTAACAGTAACAGTAGGATGGTAGTAACAGTAACAGTAGGATGGTAGTAACAGTAACAGTAGGATGGTAGTAACAGTAACAGTAGGATGGTAGTAACAGTAGGATGGTAGTAACAGTAACAGTAGGATGGTAGTAACAGTAACAGTAGGATGGTAGTAACAGTAGGATGGTAGTAACAGTAACAGTTGGATGGTAGTAACAGTAACAGTAGGATGGTAGTAACAGTAGGATGGTAGTAACAGTAACAGTAGGATGGTAGTAACAGTAACAGTAGGATGGTAGTAACAGTAGGATGGTAGTAACAGTAACAGTAGGATGGTAGTAACAGTAGGATGGTAGTAACAGTAACAGTAGGATGGTAGTAACAGTAACAGTAGGATGGTAGTAACAGTAACAGTAGGATGGTAGTAACAGTAGGATGGTAGTAACAGTAGGATGGTAGTAACAGTAACAGTAGGATGGTAGTAACAGTAACAGTAGGATGGTAGTAACAGTAGGATGGTAGTAACAGTAACAGTAGGATGGTAGTAACAGTAGGATGGTAGTAACAGTAACAGTAGGATGGTAGTAACAGTGGGATGGTAGTAACAGTAACAGTAGGATGGTAGTAACAGTAACAGTAGGATGACAGTAACAGTAACAGTAGGATGGTAGTAACAGTAACAGTAGGATGGTAGTAACAGTAACAGTAGGATGGTAGTAACAGTAGGATGGTAGTAACAGTAGGATGGTAGTAACAGTAACAGTAGGATGGTAGTAACAGTAGGATGGCAGTAACAGTAACAGTAGGATGGTAGTAACAGTAGGATGGTAGTAACAGTAACAGTAGGATGGTAGTAGCAGTAGGATGATAGTAACAGTAACAGTAGGATGGTAGTAACAGTAGGATGGTAGTAACAGTAACAGTAGGATGGTAGTAACAGTAACAGTAGGATGGTAGTAACAGTAGGATGATAGTAACAGTAACAGTAGGATGGTAGTAACAGTAGGATGGTAGTAACAGTAACAGTAGGATGGTAGTAACAGTAACAGTAACAGTAGGATGGTAGTAACAGTAACAGTAGGATGGTAGTAACAGTAACAGTAGGATGGTAGTAACAGTAGGATGGTAGTAACAGTAACAGTAGGATGGTAGTAACAGTAGGATGGTAGTAACAGTAACAGTAGGATGGTAGTAACAGTAGGATGGTAGTAACAGTAACAGTAGGATGATAGTAACAGTAACAGTAGGATGGTAGTAACAGTAACAGTAGGATGGTAGTAACAGTAGGATGGTAGTAACAGTAACAGTAGGATGGTAGTAACAGTAGGATGGTAGTAACAGTAACAGTAGGATGATAGTAACAGTAACAGTAGGATGGTAGTAACAGTAGGATGGTAGTAACAGTAACAGTAGGATGGTAGTAACAGTAACAGTAGGATGGTAGTAACAGTAACAGTAGGATGGTAGTAACAGTAACAGTAGGATGGTAGTAACAGTAGGATGGTAGTAACAGTAGGATGGCAGTAACAGTAGGATGGTAGTGACAGTAGGATGGTAGTAACAGTAACAGTAGGATGGTAGTAACAGTAGGATGGTAGTAACAGTAACAGTAGGATGGTAGTAACAGTAACAGTAGGATGGTAGTAACAGTAGGATGGTAGTAACAGTAGGATGGTAGTAACAGTAACAGTAGGATGGTAGTAACAGTAACAGTAGGATGGTAGTAACAGTAGGATGGTAGGATACAGGTAGTAACTTCCTGTCGTCTGATTGGCTCAAACAGGTAAAACACCTGGTCAGGTCACATGATCACTTCTCTGGAAGCTGATTGGATCATGTGTGACCGGCGGAGGATCCACGTGTTCCTGGGGGCCCCACCCTGTGAGCTGGGGGGGTCTGGAGCCAGGACCCCCCCCTGTGAGCTGGGGGGGTCAGCAGCTGGGACCCCCCCCTGTGAGCTGGGGGGGTCAGCAGCTGGGACCCCCCCCTCAGGCTGGACCCACCTGGAGCTCATCTGGCAGGAAGCACACCTGAGACCTGCAGCAGGTGAGATGGGGGGGAAGGGGAGGTAGGGGAGCGGGGGGTGGGGGAAGTAGGGGGGGGGGGACGGGTTGAGGGGGAGGGGGAGGGGGGGGGCTTCCTGTTTGTATTAAAGTTTATTCTTAATCTTTATTATTACAGACCAAGAAGCTGATTGGTCCACAGAGACTCAGAGTTCAGTTCAGGAGTATCTGGACCACTGCTTCCCTGGACCAGGATCAGGGCCTGGACCTGGACCAGGACCTGGACCTGGACCTGGACTAGAACCTGGACCAGGACCAGAACCAGGACCTGGACCTGGACCTGGACTAGAACCAGAACCAGGACCTGGACCTGGACCTGGACCTCATGCTGAGCACCTGGTCCAGAACCTGTCGGTCCAGACTCACTTCCTGTCCACATGGACTTTGAGCCAGGCCCTGGTCCTGAGTGGAAGCCCTGCCCCCCCCCCAGCTACCCAGCCCCCCCGTGAGGGTGCAAGAAAGTGGCGTCGTCATGGAGACCACCACAGAGGGGGTGCTGTGCTCCCAGGAGGACGACCCCCCCCCCAAAATCACCTGACCTTAAAAAGGCTCGACTCTCTGAAGACCCCCCCACAAGGCCCATAGCCCCCCCCACCAGGCCCCTAGACCTCCCCACCAGGCCCCTAGACCACCCCACCAGGCCCCTAGCCCCCCCTACCAGGCCTCTAGACCCCCCCATCAGACACCTAGCCCCCCCTACCAGGCCTCTAGACCCCCCCACCAGGCCCCTAGACCACCCCACCAGGCCCCTAGCCCCCCCATCAGACACCTAGC
Organism: Scomber colias; assembly: GCA_021039105.1. Lineage (NCBI taxonomy): Eukaryota > Metazoa > Chordata > Actinopteri > Scombriformes > Scombridae > Scomber > Scomber colias. The sequence continues at coordinate 33,355 of JAJDFG010000965.1, forward strand.
CCCTCCCACCAGACCCCGGGGAGCCCCCCCCACCCTCCTGGCCCACTGTGAGGGTGGGGGGCGGTACTCTGTCCTGGTTGCCGTGGTTCATCCCTGCTACCTGAAGGAAGTCCAGGTGAGTTCGTAGTTAATGTCTGAGAGTTATGAAGGGAGGAGCAGGTTGTGGTATGAAGGGAGGAGCAGGTTGTGGTATGAAGGGAGGAGCAGGTTGTGTTATGAAGGGAGGAGCAGGTTGTGGTATGAAGGGAGGAGCAGGTTGTGTTATGAAGGGAGGAGCAGGTTGTGGTATGAAGGGAGGAGCAGGTTGTGTATGAAGGGAGGAGCAGGTTGTGGTATGAAGGGAGGAGCAGGTTGTGGTATGAAGGGAGGAGCAGGTTGTGTTATGAAGGGAGGAGCAGGTTGTGTATGAAGGGAGGAGCAGGTTGTGTTATGAAGGGAGGAGCAGGTTGTGTATGAAGGGAGGAGCAGGTTGTGTATGAAGGGAGGAGCAGGTTGTGTTATGAAGGGAGGAGCAGGTTGTGTATGAAGGGAGGAGCAGATTGTGTTATGAAGGGAGGAGCAGGTTGTGTATGAAGGGAGGAGCAGGTTGAAGGGAGGAGCAGGTTGTGGTATGAAGGGAGGAGCAGGTTGAAGGGAGGAGCAGGTTGTGTATGAAGGGAGGAGCAGGTTGTGTATGAAGGGAGGAGCAGGTTGTGTTATGAAGGGAGGAGCAGGTTGTGTATGAAGGGAGGAGCAAGTTGTGGTATGAAGGGAGGAGCATGTTGTGTTATGAAGGGAGGAGCAGGTCGTGTTATGAAGGGAGGTCGTGTTATGAAGGGAGGAGCAGGTTGTGTATGAAGGGAGGAGCATGTTGTGTTATGAAGGGAGGAGCAGGTTGAAGGGAGGAGCAGGTTGTGTTATGAAGGGAGGTCGTGTTATGAAGGGAGGAGCAGGTTGTGTTATGAAGGGAGGAGCAGGTTGTGTATGAAGGGAGGAGCAGGTTGTGTTATGAAGGGAGGAGCAGGTTGTGTTATGAAGGGAGGAGCAGGTTGTGTATGAAGGGAGGTTGTGTTATGAAGGGAGGAGCAGCTTGTGTTATGAAGGGAGGAGCAGGTTGAAGGGAGGAGCAGGTTGAGTATGAAGGGAGGAGCAGGTTGTGGTATGAAGGGAGGAGCAGGTTGTGTATGAAGGGAGGAGCAGGTTGTGGTATGAAGGGAGCAGGTTGTGGTATGAAGGGAGGAGCAGGTTGTGTTATGAAGGGAGGAGCAGGTTGTGTTATGAAGGGAGGTTGTGTTATGAAGGGAGGAGCAGGTTGTGTATGAAGGGAGGAGCAGGTTGTGTTATGAAGGGAGGAGCAGGTTGTGTATGAAGGGAGGAGCAGGTTGTGGTATGAAGGGAGGAGCAGGTTGTGTATGAAGGGAGGAGCAGGTTGTGGTATGAAGGAAGGAGCAGGTTGAAGGGAGGAGCAGGTTGTGTTATGAAGGGAGGAGCAGGTTGTGTTATGAAGGGAGGAGCAGGTTGTGTATGAAGGGAGGAGCAGGTTGTGGTATGAAGGGAGGAGCAGGTTGTGTTATGAAGGGAGGAGCAGGTTGAAGGGAGGAGCAGGTTGTGTTATGAAGGGAGGAGTAGTATGAAGGGAGGAGCAGGTTGTGTTATGAAGGGAGGAGCAGGTTGTGTTATGAAGGGAGGAGCAGGTTGTGTTATGAAGGGAGGAGTAGTATGAAGGGAGGAGCAGGTTGTGTTATGAAGGGAGGAGCAGGTTGAAGGGAGGAGCAGGTTGAAGGGAGGAGCAGGAGGAGGAGGGTTATTAATGTTTATTATTATTGTATTATCAGTGTCTCACGTAGCGCCGCAGTCACATGATCCCCTTCCTGTGTGTAACGTGTGAATACTTCCTGTTTCCTGTCTGTGGGGTCAAAGGTGAAGGCGGGGCCCTTGGTGCCTCTGGCTTCCATCGTTGTGACCGACCAATCAGCTGCTGACAGGAAGCTGCTGCTGTGGAGACGGGCAGCGTTCTGGGTGCTGACGGTCAGCCCGGGAGACATCCTGCTGATCACAGGTAACCAATCACCTGATCACAGGTCATCAATCACCTGATCACAGGTAACCAATCACCTGATCACAAGTAACCAATCACCTGATCACAGTGTCTGTCTGTGTGTGTGTGTGTGTGTGTGTGTGTGTGTGTGTGTGTGTGTGTGTGTGTGTGTGTAGAGCTGCAGGTGAGGGAGGACAGGTGGAGAGCAGAAACTGTCCTTCAGTCGACTTTCAGAAGCAAACTGCTCAACTTGGGACCGATCGCTGGCTCCGCCCCCCCACCAGCTGGCTCCGCCTCCCTGCCAGCTGGCTCCGCCCCCCCTCCAGCTCCTCAGCAGGTGGACCCCCGTGCTCTCAGCTCTCTGTGTGGTTTTCTTCGGGAGCAGCGCCCCCTGCTGGTGTCCCTCCTCCGCCGCCCCCCCCAGGACCTGAACCGCCTCCCTTACGCCACCCTGAGGTCACTACAGGTCAACACGCTGGTTCACGCCCTGCTGCGTGTCACACACACACACACAGGTACACACACACACACACACACAGACACACACAGACACACACACAGGTACACACACACACACACACACACACAGACACACACACACAGGTACACAGACACACTACTTCAGGATAATGGAAACAGGACGTTCTGTTGCTATGGCAACCAGCATGTTACTACCGTAGCAACACGCTGTTTGACCAATCACCTTCATATGTACTGTTTCCCACAATGCACCTGTGGAGGGTTTAACATGCAGTCTGTGTGTGTGTGTGTGTGTGTGTGTGTGTACGTGTGTGTGTGTGTGTGTGTGTGTGTGTATACGTGTGTGTGTGTGTGTGTATACGTGTGTGTGTGTATACGTGTGTGTCTGTGTGTGTGTGTCTTTGAATATGTGTGTGTGTGTGTGTGTATATGTGTGTGTCTGTGTGTGTGTGTGTGTGTGTCTCTGTGTGTGTGTCAGTATGGAGGGGGGGGGCAGAGTCAGGCCTCCAGCATCAGACTGTTGTGACTGTGGAGCAGCCGGGTGGACAGCAGGGGGCGCTGCTGCTGTGGGGGGGGGCTGTGGACTGGCTGCCAAAGTTCAACAGAGACAGAGGTACACACACACACACACACACACACACACACACTAAGTAGATGATGTAATGACTCTGTGATGTCATTGTCTATCAGCTGTTGTCTGGGACGTCCGCTTCCTGTTGGTGAGGGAGGGTTTGACCTCTGACCTCCCAGAGCTGCACTCGACCCCCTGGAGCTCCATCAGGTCTCTGGACCCGGCAGACCCCCGGGCCCAGGACTGGACCAGGACCAGCCAGACCAGGACCAGGACCAGCCAGACCAGGACCAGCCAGACCAGGACCAGCAGCAGTCTGGAGCTGGACCTCCACACCCTGCTGTCCCAGAGATACTGTGGTAACCCTAAACCTGCTGTCATAGATATACATACACTTATATATATCTATACCATCTATAGACTCATATATATATAATATATTATAACCATCTGGAGGGTATATAGAGTATATGTATATAATATATCATGTGACCCTAACCCCTGACCCCTGACCCCTAACCCTCTCCAGGTGAGGTGGATCTCAGAGTCCAGGTCGTCTCCTTCCAGTTCCAGGACTCCTCTCCTTCCCAGAATGCACCGCGGCAGGTCCTGGACGGCTGCACGCCATTGGCCGGCATCGTGGCGGCGCTGACTGATGACATCACGTACACGGGCTGCGGGCGCTGCGGCGGCGAGCTGGACACGGACGCTAACGGCATCTACTGCCCCTGTTACCCCTGCCTGCCCCACACCGCCGTACGCCGCTACTACAGGTACCCCCGCCGGCCAATCGGGGGGGGGCGGGGCTGGATCTGGTGCTGGGGGGCGGGGCTGGATCTGTGCTGGGGGTGCTGGATCTGTGTTGGGGGCGGGGCTCGAGCTGGGGGGCGGGGCTTCTGCTGATTGACTGCTGTGTGTTTCAGGCCAGCGGTGCTGACGGTGAGGGGGGGGGGCAGCAGCCAGGTGCTCGTTCAGGTTCCTCCGGTTCCTCTGCAGAACATCCTCAACGTTCCACCTGATCAGCTCCACCGCAGCTCAGGTAGGTTCATCAATACCTGACAGTCACATGATCAATAATATATAATAATAATAAACTATGAGGATCAATAGAAACAATCTCCTCCATTGACTTGTATAGAGACGGTCGCCCCCTGGTGGCCTTTTGATAGAATGCAGCTCTAAGTTACTTCTCCATTGACTTGTATAGAGACGGTCGCCCCCTGGTGGTCTTTTGATAGAATGCAGCTCTAAGTTACTTCTCCATTGACTTGTATAGAGACGGTCGCCCCCTGGTGGCCTTTTGATAGAATGCAGCTCTAAGTTACTTCTCCATTGACTTGTATAGAGACGGTCGCCCCCTGGTGGCCTTTTGATAGAATGCAGCTCTAAGTTACTTCCTGGTTGGACCAGAACTCCCCGCCTGGTAATGATGTATTGACCCCCCCGCCCCCTCCATTCCCCTTCCCCCCCCCCCCAGCTCCAGGCTCTCAGGTGAAGCTCCTCCAGGTGGCAGCAGAGCGGATCCGGATCCTCTTCCTGTCCACAGAATCCTTCGTCATCACGGTTCGGAGTCACTTCCTGTCCGACGAGAACAGCGTCCCCATCACCCAGGACCTGGTCCTGCTGGACCTGCAGCCCCCCCCGGACCCACCATCACCCAGGACCTGACCCTGCTGGACCTGCAGCCCCCCCCGGACCCACCATCACCCAGGACCTGATCCTGCTGGACCTGCAGCCCCCCCCCAGGACCTGATCCTGCTGGACCTGCAGCCCCCCCCGGACCCACCATCACCCAGGACCTGACCCTGCTGGACCTGCAGCCCCCCCCCGGACCCACCATCACCCAGGACCTGATCCTGCTGGACCTGCAGCCCCCCCCGGACTCTCTGTAGACCAGAACCATCCAGACTCTGCAGGTTCAGAGAGACCAGATGGACAGGATGTGACTGGATCACATGATTATGGTTAAAGCCTCCTGATTGGCTGAGATATAAACTGTTTATTAAAGCTTTTTATTTACACGCTGACTCTGAGTGGAGTAATGTTGCCATGGAGACGGGGTTAGGGTTAGTACTGGTCTGAGCATCGAGCTTTTAAAACATCATAAACTTCAAATGTTTGTTTTATTTTTTCAAATTGACATCTCGTTTTACGACAGTGACACCGTCGCCCGGCAACCACAGTAACCCAGTAACCACAGTAACCACAGTAACCCCGGTAACCACAGTAACCCAGTAACCACAGTAACCCAGTAACCACCGCCCGGCAACCACAGTAACCCAGTAACCACCACCCGGCAACCACAGTAACCCAGTAGCCCGGCAACCACAGTAACCCAGTAACCACAGTAACCTGGCAACCACAGTAGCCCGGCAACCACAGTAACCCAGTAACCACCACCCGGCAACCACAGTAACCACAGTAGCCCGGCAACCACAGTAACCCAGTAACCCGGCAACCACAATAGCCCTGCAACCACAGTAGCCCGGCAACCATGACAACCCAAACAAACCCAGAAATAAATGAAGTCAGATTAGAAACAAAGTTCATGTTTGAAATTATTAAATGTTTCATAATCTGCTCTGAGTGTCTGTGTGTGTGTGTGTGTGTCTGTGTGTGTCTGTGTCTGTGTGTCTGTGTGTGAGTATGTGTGTCTGTGTGTGTATGTGTCTGTGTGTCTGTGTGTGAGTGTGTGTGTCTGTGTGTGTATGTGTGTGTGTATCTCTGTGTTATATTAAAAGTATTTTACATTTCAACATTTCCCCCCCTGGCAACCCACCGGGACTTCCTGTGGTATTTCCTGCTGATGTGAAGCCGTGTTATCTGAACCCTGCCGGAGCTCTTCAGCCCCAAACTCATCGAGCTGCTGCTTCTGTCCTGCTGCCAAACACGTTCAACCCTAACTGAGCCGTGAGCAACTAACCCTACCCCACCCTAACCCCACCCTAACACCACCCTAACCCTAACCCACTAATCAGAACTCATGGAGGGGAGGTTCAGGTGGACAGCTTCCCAGGAGGAACCTTCCACCACGCAGCATCAGGGTGGATGTGGCTGCAGCCCCTGTGGACACGGTGGTGCATCTGGTCTCAACAACAAGGAGACAAAAGACTCGCTTCACCACCTTCATCTATATATGTATATATATAAATATCAATCAATCTATTTATAGAGCGCCAAATCACACATAGAGCAGGTCTAAACTGGTAATAATTATATTATAATATATATATATATATTTTAGGGCTGTCAGCGTTAACATGTTAATCGTGATTAGATTAATGCAATCCATAACCCGTTAATTTTTTTTAATCTCATTTTAATGTGTCAAGCCTTTTTGTCCCTTCTACTCCCCCGTAGACGGCTCCTCTAGCTGTAGCGCTATGCTTTGAAGTGGCCTCCTGCAGTAAACCTACCGCGCTGATGGAAAGTAAGAGAGCTACTGGACTTTTGAACGGCTTGTTTAACTTTAAAACACTTCCAGACGCTTCAGTTGACAAGTCAAAAGTAAAATGCAACCTGTGTCAAACGGAGTTTAACTACCACCGGAGTACGTGGAGTTTGAGTTAGCACCTCCACGCTAAACACCCAGGTGCAGCCAAGCCAGCCTCAGCTCCACCAAAGGACCATTTTGGAGTGTGGGAGTCGCAGCAGAGCCGTGATTGGTTCCCAGTTAAGACACTCTGGTAAGAAATGCTTTACATTATGGGCTTAAAACTGCCTTCAAATGGAAAATAACAGGATTTTAAACATGCAATTCAAAATGCCATTAATCCTGATTAACTATGGAAATTCTGCGATTAATCGCGATTTAAAACAATTAATCGCTTGACAGCCCTAGATTATATCTAACAGCTTTATTTAATAGTTTATATCTAGGGTTAGGGTTTATAATTATTAATGTATTTATATATATTTATATTCTACAGGAGACATCGATCATCAAATGTCTGCAGAATGTTTGATCTCTACATACACACAGGAAGTTATAAGAATATACATATATATATATATATATGTATATATATATATATATATATACATATATATATATATATATGTATATGTATATGTATATATAACAATATAATATAATATATAATAATATAATATATAATATAATATATTTGATCCAGTCAGACTCATGTTGGTCTTTTAATGATAAACATAAATAAATGTGATTTTAATGTTTGGAGACAAAAAAATCAACGCTGAAGATTTAATGACGTTTATTTCAAATCAGGGTCAAAGGTCACTGAAGGTTACTGATGCTGCTCCTCTCGTCTCCATGACGATGACGAAGTTTTAAAGTTTCTACTTGAATAATCCTCCCAGAACTTTGTTCACGTCCACACCTGAAAACACAAAGACACTGAGAGTCTGCAGCCAAGCTACACGCTAACATGCTAACGTAAACATGCTACATGCTAACATTCTAACGTAAACATGCTAACATGCTACATACTAACGTAAACATGCTACATGCTAACGTAAACATGCTACATGCTGATGTAAACATGCTACATGCTGACGTAAACATGCTACATGCTAACGTAAACACGCTACATGCTAACGTAAACACGCTACATGCTAACGTAAACACGCTACATGCTAACGTAAAGACGCTACCGCACAGCTGATTATGACTAAACCAAATGTTTTTATTTAGTTTGTAGAAATTTACTCAAATGTCCTAAAATTCAAGTCAATCAATGATTGGTTGGTTGTTTTGTGTCATGTGATCGTGGCTCCAGTGACTCACCTCCTCCTCCGTCTCCTCCTTCCTTCTCCTTGTTTCCTCCCACCAGAGACAGAGCGTCTCCTAACCCGAAGCCTCCCTTCTCCTCCTGCTTCTTCTCTCCCTCCTCCTTCTTCTCTCCTTCCTTCTCCTTGTTTCCTCCCATCACGTTCTTCACCGTCTCCTCCACCAGATCACCTGCAACAGGAAGTCCACCTCTTCACAATAAAGCTGATGTCAGCGTAATAATATGGTTACTTCCTGTATAAACAGGAAGAATAAAGCTCAGTGATAATAAGAGTTGGTAAGATGATGAATCCATAAATGAGTTAAACTCTTTAAAAGCAGCATCAGGATAAATTCAGACCTCCGCAGCAAGACATCATGGAGGTTACGCCTCAATGCAGCAAGACATCATGGAGGTTACGCCTCAATGCAGCAAGACATCATGGAGGTTACGCCTCAATGCAGCAAGACATCATGGAGGTTACGCCTCAATGCAGCAAGACATCATGGAGGTTACGCCTCAATGCAGCAAGACATCACGGAGGTTACGCCTCAATATCATTAATATATTAATACAAGATTACATTTAGTATTTCTGTTGCTTTTATATCATTTAAATCACATTTAAACCAGTTTTACCAAAAGTCAGACTGAATGCTCCTGAAAATGTCAAATGGTGTAACCACAAAATGTCAAATGGTGTAACCACAAAAGAATGATAGATATTAAATATGTGATCAGCTACAGTGTGTTTAAGTGGACTTATACTAATAATGACTTCATTTAAAACATGTAAATGTTTCCTGGTCTCCATGGTAACCAGATGAAATGTAATATTTAGAACAATAGTATTCCATTAGCTTTATTTAATATAAAAGTTATAATGTAAGATCATGCCTAACTAGTTGATATGGTGTTAGGTAGGAAGGAAGGAAGGAAGGAAGGAAGGAAGGAAGGAAGGAAGGATGTAAGATCATGCCTAACTAGTTGATATGGTGTTAGGTAGGAAGGAAGGAAGGAAGGAAGGATGTAAGATCATGCCAAACTAGTTGATATGGTGTTAGGTAGGAAGGAAGGAAGGAAGGAAGGATGGAAGGAAGGAAGGATGTAAGATCATGCCAAACTAGTTGATATGGTGTTAGGTAGGTAGGAAGGAAGGAAGGAAGGAAGGAAGGATGGATGGATGTAAGATCATGCCAAACTAGTTGATATGGTGTTAGGTAGGAAGGAAGGAAGGAAGGAAGGATGTAAGATCATGCCAAACTAGTTGATATGGTGTTAGGTAGGTAGGAAGGAAGGAAGGAAGGAAGGAAGGAAGGTAGGAAGGAAGGAAG
>JAJDFG010000965.1:47500-58444 GCA_021039105.1 Scomber colias
ACAGTGTGAGGCAGAAACATGGAGTTTAATTACATCATTTTATCTAAATTAAATGTAATATTATACACCACTAAAAACATTTAATTGATCTTTTAAGACAAAATGCAGCGTTAACCCAGGTTTATCATTTATAGTTAAGATCATATTAAATGTGATATAAGACACATTTTTCATGTTATTGTACATTAAACGTAAATTCAATATTTTTTTAATAATCTTTTGGACATTTTGGTCGTTGATGTGGTGTAACCCAGCGTAGTGGAATAAATATTAACACTTTTATTCATTTGTCACAAATTATTTTGAAATGTTTGTTTTGTTTTAGGATCATTATTAGTATAAGTCCACTTAAACACACTGTAGGTGATCACATATTTAATATCTATCATTCTTTTGTGGTTACACCATTTGACATTTTGTGGTTACACCATTTGACATGTTCAGGAGCATTCAGTCTGACTTTTGGTATAAAATGGGTCAAATGTCATTTCAAATCTCTCTTATTGATCTTTTTTTAATATATTGATTATATTGAACTGGGCGTAACCTCCATGATGTCTTGCTGCGGAGTTCAGTCTGAATTTATCTATAACCTTCGTGTCGTCCTCCCTTCCTTCCTTCCTTCCTTCTGTCCTTCCTTCCTTCCTTCCTTCCTTTACTCCCTTCTTTCTTTCCTCCCCCCACCTTCTTTCCTCTGTCCTTCTTTCTTTCCTTCCTCCCTTCCTTTTTATCTTTCTCCCTCCCTTGCTCACTCCTACCTTCCTTCCTTCCTTCCTTCTTCCTCCCTTCCTTCCCTCCTTCCTTCCTCCCTCCTTTCCTTCCTCCCTTCCTTCCTTGACTCTCTTATTGATCTTTTTTTAATATATTGATTATATTGAACTGGGTGTAACCTCCATGATGTCTTGCTGCGGAGTTCAGTCTGAATTTAAACCTGATGCTGCTTTTAAATCTAGTTTAATTTATGTTTACAGTGCAGATGAAAGTTGACTTAATAAACCGACTTTAACATCGAGCTGCATGTTTTCATCTCCTCTCCTCTGACTCTGACGTCAGCTGACTGGAGCTTCGGGCAAAGTTTAAAACTACTTTTTAAAACATTTGAATCTTTGCTGTGAGATGAACCTGCTGCTGTTTGTTCTGCAGGAGACATCGTGGAGGACGCCGTGACGAGCGCGCTGGGTGGAGACAAGGACGACAAGAAGAAGGAGGAGGAGGAGGAGAAAGGAGGATTCCTGTCGTTCTTTGGAGGCAACAAGAAGAAAGAGGAGGAGGAGAAAGGAGGACTCTTCTCGTTTGGAGACGACAAGAAGAAAGAGGAGGAGAAGGGAGGGTTCTTCTCGAAGATCTTCGACAGAGACGACGATGACGGAAAGGCGCAGAAGAAGTCGGGGTTCTCCGGTCTGTTCAGTGAGCAGGAGGGGGGGGGCGCCGGGGGGCTGGAAACAGGAAGTGAAGACAAAGGAGGAAATAAAGGACAAAGTGTAGCAGTCAGTGACAGAGGTAGGTATGTTAAACACCAGCCGCCTGTAGTAGCACTCTGTTCCTGAGGAGGCGCCAGTGAGTCACCGGCTCGTCCTCACATATAGCTCGTCACCATGGTAACTATAATAAGGTTACAGTCCGGCCCCTCCGTCACCGTGGTAACTATAATAAGGTTACAGTCCGGCCCCTCCGTCACCATGGTAACTATAATAAGGTTACAGTCAGGCCCCTCCGTCGCCGTGGTAACTATAATAAGGTTACAGTCAGGCCCCCTCCGTCGCCGTGGTAACTATAATAAGGTTACAGTCAGGCCCCTCCGTCGCTATGGTAACTATAATAAGGTTACAGTCAGGCCCATGTAGAGGCAGATACTGCATGTGTGTGTATCAGAAGTGAGAATGAGGAAAACACCAGTAGAGGGGAAAGGTCAGTAGATTGCTCAACAGGCCTTACCATATTTATTCCATCAACTCCTTGTAAGAAGTTGTTTTTCACCATGTCTAATATTCCCAGGGAGATTTGGTCATCACCACTTATGAACAGAATTCCAGGAACTGAATATTAGCCTGAACATGCCGGGTCAACTTGACTTGGTGCACGCACACAATGACGCACGACACCACACGCAATCAATAGTATAAAGGGTCTGTAAGGGCTAGTATAAAGGGTCTGTAAGGGCTAGTATAAAGGGTCTGTAAGGGCTAGTATAAAGGGTCTGTAAGGGCTAGTATAAAGGGTCTGTAAGGGCGTGCTAGTATAAAGGGTCTGTAAGGGCTAGTATAAAGGGTCTGTAAGGGCGTGCTAGTATAAAGGGTCTGTAAGGGCGTGCTAGTATAAAGGGTCTGTAAGGGCGCGCTAGTATAAAGGGTCTGTAAGGGCGTGCTAGTATAAAGGGTCTGTAAGGGCGTGCTGGTATAAAGGGTCTGTAAGGGCTAGTATAAAGGGTCTGTAAGGGCTGGTATAAAGGGTCTGTAAGGGCGTGCTAGTATAAAGGGTCTGTAAGGGCGTGCTAGTATAAAGGGTCTGTAAGGGCGTGCTAGTATAAAGGGTCTGTAAGGGCTAGTATAAAGGGTCTGTAAGGGCGTGCTAGTATAAAGGGTCTGTAAGGGCGTGCTAGTATAAAGGGTCTGTAAGGGCGTGCTAGTATAAAGGGTCTGTAAGGGCGTGCTAGTATAAAGGGTCTGTAAGGGCGTGCTAGTATAAAGGGTCTGTAAGGGCTAGTATAAAGGGTCTGTAAGGGCTAGTATAAAGGGTCTGTAAGGGCTAGTATAAAGGGTCTGTAAGGGCGTACTAGTATAAAGGGTCTGTAAGGGCGTGCTGGTATAAGGGGTCTGTAAGGGCTAGTATAAAGGGTCTGTAAGGGCGTGCTAGTATAAAGGGTCTGTAAGGGCTAGTATAAAGGATCTGTAAGGGCTAGTATAAAGGGTCTGTAAGGGCTAGTATAAAGGGTCTGTAAGGGCGCGCTAGTATAAAGGGTCTGTAAGGGCTAGTATAAAGGGTCTGTAAGGGCGTGCTAGTATAAAGGGTCTGTAAGGGCGTGCTAGTATAAAGGGTCTGTAAGGGCGTGCTAGTATAAAGGGTCTGTAAGGGCGTGCTGGTATAAGGGGTCTGTAAGGGCGCGCTAGTATAAAGGGTCTGTAAGGGCTAGTATAAAGGGTCTGTAAGGGCGTGCTAGTATAAAGGGTCTGTAAGGGCGTGCTGGTATAAAGGGTCTGTAAGGGCTAGTATAAAGGGTCTGTAAGGGCTAGTATAAAGGGTCTGTAAGGGCGTGCTAGTATAAAGGGTCTGTAAGGGCTAGTATAAAGGGTCTGTAAGGGCTGGTATAAAGGGTCTGTAAGGGCTAGTATAAAGGGTCTGTAAGGGCGTGCTAGTATAAAGGGTCTGTAAGGGCGTGCTAGTATAAAGGGTCTGTAAGGGCTAGTATAAAGGGTCTGTAAGGGCATGCTGGTATAAAGGGTCTGTAAGGGCGTACTAGTATAAAGGGTCTGTAAGGGCGTGCTAGTATAAAGGGTCTGTAAGGGCATGCTGGTATAAAGGGTCTGTAAGGGTTAGTATAAAGGGTCTGTAAGGGCATGCTGGTATAAAGGGTCTGTAAGGGTTAGTATAAAGGGTCTGTAAGGGCTGGTATAAAGGGTCTGTAAGGGCTAGTATAAAGGGTCTGTAAGGGCGTGCTAGTATAAAGGGTCTGTAAGGGCTAGTATAAAGGGTCTGTAAGGGCGTGCTAGTATAAAGGGTCTGTAAGGGCGTGCTGGTATAAAGGGTCTGTAAGGGCTAGTATAAAGGGTCTGTAAGGGCATGCTGGTATAAAGGGTCTGTAAGGGCTAGTATAAAGGGTCTGTAAGGGCTAGTATAAAGGGTCTGTAAGGGCGTGCTAGTATAAAGGGTCTGTAAGGGCGTGCTAGTATAAAGGGTCTGTAAGGGCGTGCTGGTATAAAGGGTCTGTAAGGGCGTGCTAGTATAAAGGGTCTGTAAGGGCGTGCTAGTATAAAGGGTCTGTAAGGGCGTGCTAGTATAAAGGGTCTGTAAGGGTGTGCTAGTATAAAGGGTCTGTAAGGGCTAGTATAAAGGGTCTGTAAGGGCTAGTATAAAGGGTCTGTAAGGGCTAGTATAAAGGGTCTGTAAGGGCTAGTATAAAGGGTCTGTAAGGGCGTGCTAGTATAAAGGGTCTGTAAGGGCGCGCTAGTATAAAGGGTCTGTAAGGGCGCGCTAGTATAAAGGGTCTGTAAGGGCGTGCTGGTATAAAGGGTCTGTAAGGGCGTGCTAGTATAAAGGGTCTGTAAGGGCGTGCTAGTATAAAGGGTCTGTAAGGGCGTGCTAGTATAAAGGGTCTGTAAGGGCTAGTATAAAGGGTCTGTAAGGGTGTGCTAGTATAAAGGGTCTGTAAGGGCTAGTATAAAGGGTCTGTAAGGGCTAGTATAAAGGGTCTGTAAGGGCTAGTATAAAGGGTCTGTAAGGGCTAGTATAAAGGGTCTGTAAGGGCGTGCTAGTATAAAGGGTCTGTAAGGGCGTGCTAGTATAAAGGGTCTGTAAGGGCGTGCTAGTATAAAGGGTCTGTAAGGGCTGATATAAAGGGTCTGTAAGGGCGTGCTAGTATAAAGGGTCTGTAAGGGCGCGCTAGTATAAAGGGTCTGTAAGGGCGCGCTAGTATAAAGGGTCTGTAAGGGCATGCTAGTATAAAGGGTCTGTAAGGGCGCGCTAGTATAAAGGGTCCGTAAGGGCGTGCTGGTATAAAGGGTCTGTAAGGGCTAGTATAAAGGGTCTGTAAGGGCTAGTATAAAGGGTCTGTAAGGGCGTGCTAGTATAAAGGGTCTGTAAGGGCGTGCTAGTATAAAGGGTCTGTAAGGGCGTGCTAGTATAAAGGGTCTGTAAGGGCTAGTATAAAGGGTCTGTAAGGGCGCGCTAGTATAAAGGGTCTGTAAGGGCTAGTATAAAGGGTCTGTAAAGGCGTGCTAGTATAAAGGGTCTGTAAGGGCTGGTATAAAGGGTCTGTAAGGGCTAGTATAAAGGGTCTGTAAGGGCTGGTATAAAGGGTCTGTAAGGGCTAGTATAAAGGGTCTGTAAGGGCGTGCTGGTATAAAGGGTCTGTAAGGGCTAGTATAAAGGGTCTGTAAGGGCTAGTATAAAGGGTCTGTAAGGGCGCTCTAGTATAAAGGGTCTGTAAGGGCGTGCTAGTATAAAGGGTCTGTAAGGGCTAGTATAAAGGGTCTGTAAGGGCTAGTATAAAGGGTCTGTAAGGGCGTGCTAGTATAAAGGGTCTGTAAGGGCGTGCTAGTATAAAGGGTCTGTAAGGGCTAGTATAAAGGGTCTGTAAGGGCGCGCTAGTATAAAGGGTCTGTAAGGGCGCTCTAGTATAAAGGGTCTGTAAGGGCGCGCTGGTATAAAGGGTCTGTAAGGGCTAGTATAAAGGGTCTGTAAGGGCTAGTATAAAGGGTCTGTAAGGGCTAGTATAAAGGGTCTGTAAGGGCGTGCTGGTATAAAGGGTCTGTAAGGGCTAGTATAAAGGGTCTGTAAGGGCTAGTATAAAGGGTCTGTAAGGGCGTGCTAGTATAAAGGGTCTGTAAGGGCGTGCTGGTATAAAGGGTCTGTAAGGGCGTGCTGGTATAAAGGGTCTGTAAGGGCTAGTATAAAGGGTCTGTAAGGGCGTGCTAGTATAAAGGGTCTGTAAGGGCGTGCCTGTATAAAGGGTCTGTAAGGGCGTGCTAGTATAAAGGGTCTGTAAGGGCGTGCTAGTATAAAGGGTCTGTAAGGGCTAGTATAAAGGGTCTGTAAGGGCTGGTATAAAGGGTCTGTAAGGGCGTGCTAGTATAAAGGGTCTGTAAGGGCGTGCTAGTATAAAGGGTCTGTAAGGGCGTGCTAGTATAAAGGGTCTGTAAGGGCTAGTATAAAGGGTCTGTAAGGGCGTGCTAGTATAAAGGGTCTGTAAGGGCGTGCTAGTATAAAGGGTCTGTAAGGGCGTGCTAGTATAAAGGGTCTGTAAGGGCGTGCTAGTATAAAGGGTCTGTAAGGGCGTGCTAGTATAAAGGGTCTGTAAGGGCTAGTATAAAGGGTCTGTAAGGGCTAGTATAAAGGGTCTGTAAGGGCTAGTATAAAGGGTCTGTAAGGGCGTACTAGTATAAAGGGTCTGTAAGGGCGTGCTGGTATAAGGGGTCTGTAAGGGCTAGTATAAAGGGTCTGTAAGGGCGTGCTAGTATAAAGGGTCTGTAAGGGCTAGTATAAAGGATCTGTAAGGGCTAGTATAAAGGGTCTGTAAGGGCTAGTATAAAGGGTCTGTAAGGGCGCGCTAGTATAAAGGGTCTGTAAGGGCTAGTATAAAGGGTCTGTAAGGGCGTGCTAGTATAAAGGGTCTGTAAGGGCGTGCTAGTATAAAGGGTCTGTAAGGGCGTGCTAGTATAAAGGGTCTGTAAGGGCGTGCTGGTATAAGGGGTCTGTAAGGGCGCGCTAGTATAAAGGGTCTGTAAGGGCTAGTATAAAGGGTCTGTAAGGGCGTGCTAGTATAAAGGGTCTGTAAGGGCTAGTATAAAGGGTCTGTAAGGGCGTGCTAGTATAAAGGGTCTGTAAGGGCGTGCTAGTATAAAGGGTCTGTAAGGGCGTGCTAGTATAAAGGGTCTGTAAGGGCGTGCTAGTATAAAGGGTCTGTAAGGGCGTGCTAGTATAAAGGGTCTGTAAGGGCTAGTATAAAGGGTCTGTAAGGGCTAGTATAAAGGGTCTGTAAGGGCTAGTATAAAGGGTCTGTAAGGGCGTACTAGTATAAAGGGTCTGTAAGGGCGTGCTGGTATAAGGGGTCTGTAAGGGCTAGTATAAAGGGTCTGTAAGGGCGTGCTAGTATAAAGGGTCTGTAAGGGCTAGTATAAAGGATCTGTAAGGGCTAGTATAAAGGGTCTGTAAGGGCTAGTATAAAGGGTCTGTAAGGGCGCGCTAGTATAAAGGGTCTGTAAGGGCTAGTATAAAGGGTCTGTAAGGGCGTGCTAGTATAAAGGGTCTGTAAGGGCGTGCTAGTATAAAGGGTCTGTAAGGGCGTGCTAGTATAAAGGGTCTGTAAGGGCGTGCTGGTATAAGGGGTCTGTAAGGGCGCGCTAGTATAAAGGGTCTGTAAGGGCTAGTATAAAGGGTCTGTAAGGGCGTGCTAGTATAAAGGGTCTGTAAGGGCGTGCTGGTATAAAGGGTCTGTAAGGGCTAGTATAAAGGGTCTGTAAGGGCTAGTATAAAGGGTCTGTAAGGGCGTGCTAGTATAAAGGGTCTGTAAGGGCTAGTATAAAGGGTCTGTAAGGGCTGGTATAAAGGGTCTGTAAGGGCTAGTATAAAGGGTCTGTAAGGGCGTGCTAGTATAAAGGGTCTGTAAGGGCGTGCTAGTATAAAGGGTCTGTAAGGGCTAGTATAAAGGGTCTGTAAGGGCATGCTGGTATAAAGGGTCTGTAAGGGCGTACTAGTATAAAGGGTCTGTAAGGGCGTGCTAGTATAAAGGGTCTGTAAGGGCATGCTGGTATAAAGGGTCTGTAAGGGTTAGTATAAAGGGTCTGTAAGGGCATGCTGGTATAAAGGGTCTGTAAGGGTTAGTATAAAGGGTCTGTAAGGGCTGGTATAAAGGGTCTGTAAGGGCTAGTATAAAAGGGTCTGTAAGGGCGTGCTAGTATAAAGGGTCTGTAAGGGCTAGTATAAAGGGTCTGTAAGGGCGTGCTAGTATAAAGGGTCTGTAAGGGCGTGCTGGTATAAAGGGTCTGTAAGGGCTAGTATAAAGGGTCTGTAAGGGCATGCTGGTATAAAGGGTCTGTAAGGGCTAGTATAAAGGGTCTGTAAGGGCTAGTATAAAGGGTCTGTAAGGGCGTGCTAGTATAAAGGGTCTGTAAGGGCGTGCTAGTATAAAGGGTCTGTAAGGGCGTGCTGGTATAAAGGGTCTGTAAGGGCGTGCTAGTATAAAGGGTCTGTAAGGGCGTGCTAGTATAAAGGGTCTGTAAGGGCGTGCTAGTATAAAGGGTCTGTAAGGGTGTGCTAGTATAAAGGGTCTGTAAGGGCTAGTATAAAGGGTCTGTAAGGGCTAGTATAAAGGGTCTGTAAGGGCTAGTATAAAGGGTCTGTAAGGGCTAGTATAAAGGGTCTGTAAGGGCGTGCTAGTATAAAGGGTCTGTAAGGGCGCGCTAGTATAAAGGGTCTGTAAGGGCGCGCTAGTATAAAGGGTCTGTAAGGGCGTGCTGGTATAAAGGGTCTGTAAGGGCGTGCTAGTATAAAGGGTCTGTAAGGGCGTGCTAGTATAAAGGGTCTGTAAGGGCGTGCTAGTATAAAGGGTCTGTAAGGGCTAGTATAAAGGGTCTGTAAGGGTGTGCTAGTATAAAGGGTCTGTAAGGGCTAGTATAAAGGGTCTGTAAGGGCTAGTATAAAGGGTCTGTAAGGGCTAGTATAAAGGGTCTGTAAGGGCTAGTATAAAGGGTCTGTAAGGGCGTGCTAGTATAAAGGGTCTGTAAGGGCGTGCTAGTATAAAGGGTCTGTAAGGGCGTGCTAGTATAAAGGGTCTGTAAGGGCTGATATAAAGGGTCTGTAAGGGCGTGCTAGTATAAAGGGTCTGTAAGGGCGCGCTAGTATAAAGGGTCTGTAAGGGCGCGCTAGTATAAAGGGTCTGTAAGGGCATGCTAGTATAAAGGGTCTGTAAGGGCGCGCTAGTATAAAGGGTCCGTAAGGGCGTGCTGGTATAAAGGGTCTGTAAGGGCTAGTATAAAGGGTCTGTAAGGGCTAGTATAAAGGGTCTGTAAGGGGCGTGCTAGTATAAAGGGTCTGTAAGGGCGTGCTAGTATAAAGGGTCTGTAAGGGCGTGCTAGTATAAAGGGTCTGTAAGGGCTAGTATAAAGGGTCTGTAAGGGCGCGCTAGTATAAAGGGTCTGTAAGGGCTAGTATAAAGGGTCTGTAAAGGCGTGCTAGTATAAAGGGTCTGTAAGGGCTGGTATAAAGGGTCTGTAAGGGCTAGTATAAAGGGTCTGTAAGGGCTGGTATAAAGGGTCTGTAAGGGCTAGTATAAAGGGTCTGTAAGGGCGTGCTGGTATAAAGGGTCTGTAAGGGCTAGTATAAAGGGTCTGTAAGGGCTAGTATAAAGGGTCTGTAAGGGCGCTCTAGTATAAAGGGTCTGTAAGGGCGTGCTAGTATAAAGGGTCTGTAAGGGCTAGTATAAAGGGTCTGTAAGGGCTAGTATAAAGGGTCTGTAAGGGCGTGCTAGTATAAAGGGTCTGTAAGGGCGTGCTAGTATAAAGGGTCTGTAAGGGCTAGTATAAAGGGTCTGTAAGGGCGCGCTAGTATAAAGGGTCTGTAAGGGCGCTCTAGTATAAAGGGTCTGTAAGGGCGCGCTGGTATAAAGGGTCTGTAAGGGCTAGTATAAAGGGTCTGTAAGGGCTAGTATAAAGGGTCTGTAAGGGCTAGTATAAAGGGTCTGTAAGGGCGTGCTGGTATAAAGGGTCTGTAAGGGCTAGTATAAAGGGTCTGTAAGGGCTAGTATAAAGGGTCTGTAAGGGCGTGCTAGTATAAAGGGTCTGTAAGGGCGTGCTGGTATAAAGGGTCTGTAAGGGCGTGCTGGTATAAAGGGTCTGTAAGGGCTAGTATAAAGGGTCTGTAAGGGCGTGCTAGTATAAAGGGTCTGTAAGGGCGTGCCTGTATAAAGGGTCTGTAAGGGCGTGCTAGTATAAAGGGTCTGTAAGGGCGTGCTAGTATAAAGGGTCTGTAAGGGCTAGTATAAAGGGTCTGTAAGGGCTAGTATAAAGGGTCTGTAAGGGCGTACTTGTATAAAGGGTCTGTAAGGGCATGCTGGTATAAAGGGTCTGTAAGGGCGTGCTAGTATAAAGGATCTGTAAGGGCGTGCTAGTATAAAGGGTCTGTAACGCCTAGTATAGAGGGTCTGTAAGGGCGTGCTAGTATAAAGGGTCTGTAAGGGCTAGTATAAAGGGTCTGTAAGGGCTAGTATAAAGGGTCTGTAAGGGCGTGCTAGTATAAAGGGTCTGTAAGGGCGTGCTAGTATAAAGGGTCTGTAAGGGCGTGCTGGTATAAAGGGTCTGTAAGGGCTAGTATAAAGGGTCTGTAAGGGCGTGCTAGTATAAAGAGTCTGTAAGGGCTAGTATAAAAGGGTCTGTAAGGGCTAGTATAAAGGGTCTGTAAGGGCGCGCTAGTATAAAGGGTCTGTAAGGGCGTACTAGTATAAAGGGTCTGTAAGGGCTAGTATAAAGGGTCTGTAAGGGCGTGCTAGTATAAAGGGTCTGTAAGGGCTAGTATAAAGGGTCTGTAAGGGCTAGTATAAAGGGTCTGTAAGGGCGTGCTAGTATAAAGGGTCTGTAAGGGCGTGTTAGTATAAAGGGTCTGTAAGGGCTAGTATAAAGGGTCTGTAAGGGCTAGTATAAAGGGTCTGTAAGGGCTAGTATAAAGGGTCTGTAAGGGCGTGCTAGTATAAAGGGTCTGTAAGGGCATGCTAGTATAAAGGGTCTGTAAGGGCTAGTATAAAGGGTCTGTAAGGGCGTGCTAGTATAAAGGGTCTGTAAGTGCGTGCTAGTATAAAGGGTCTGTAAGGGCTAGTATAAAGGGTCTGTAAGGGCTAGTATAAAGGGTCTGTAAGGGCGTGCTGGTATAAAGGGTCTGTAAGGGCGTGCTAGTATAAAGGGTCTGTAAGGGCTAGTATAAAGGGTCTGTAAGGGCTAGTATAAAGGGTCTGTAAGGGCGTGCTAGTATAAAGGGTCTGTAAGGGCGTGCTAGTATAAAGGGTCTGTAAGGGCTAGTATAAAGGGTCTGTAAGGGCGTGCTGGTATAAAGGGTCTGTAAGGGCTAGTATAAAGGGTCTGTAAGGGCTAGTATAAAGGGTCTGTAAGGGCGTGCTAGTATAAAGGGTCTGTAAGGGCTAGTATAAAGGGTCTGTAAGGGCTAGTATAAAGGGTCTGTAAGGGCTAGTATAAAGGGTCTGTAAGGGCTAGTATAAAGGGTCTGTAAGGGCGTGCTAGTATA
>JAJDFG010000966.1:0-12500 GCA_021039105.1 Scomber colias
CCTCGCATTTGAGCGAACTCGTCCTACAGATTTAATCCGACCGACTTCAAATTCACTCAGAAACATCTTGAGACATTGAAGATGAAAAGTTATCAAAAACTTTCTGATTAGGGATCCGGTTTGGCCGTGGCGGCGCCGACAATTTCCTTCAGCATTCGATCCTTCGCCATGAAATTTCAAACCCTCATAACTTGACTCCACATGGTCTGAGTTTTTCCAAATTTAATATGCTTGTTCAGTGTCCCCAGTCTGAACACATGTACAGTCTCATATTTAGTGACAGTCATAGCGCCACCTACTGGCAACAGGAAGTCACTTGCTTCAGTCTTTCACTGATTACTCCCATAATCTTAAGTATTTATACCTGACATTAACTCAGCTGAGACATAAGACCTTGGTGATGCTACATTCTGCAAATCATGACCCATCATCAAATACCGTTGCCATGACAACACATTCAACGCCATGATAATACGATTACAGTTTTTAGGGGCAAAGGATGCGTCCACGGTAATGAAACTCAACACACACGTCTGGAGTGGGGTCATTCAACATCCTATATACTTCAATGGGATGGGCGTGACTAAACGGCTCAATAGCGCCCCCTTGAATATTTCAAAATTGAACCTCAGCCTTCCCGATGGACATAGAAGAATGAAATTCGGTAGGTTTATGTATCATCTCCAGATGCACAAAAACGCCATTTGGACCCATACCCTAAGTCCAACAGGAAGTCGGCCATCTTAGGAAAAATGCTATATTTTGGTGAATTTTTTGGTCATTTCCAGGCATCATATTAGAACAAACTAGTCCTACAGATTTCATCCCATCAACTTCAAATTCGCACAGAGTCATCTTGAGACATTGGAGATGAAAAGTTATCAAAAGCTTTTTCGCCCGTCATTCCTGGTTGCCGTGGTGACGCGGCCAATTTCGATGCCTCGCCATGAAATTTAAAACCCTCATAACTTGACTCCACATGGTCTGAGCTTTTCCAAATCCACCAAAGCAAGCCAGACTTGGCGAAAAATTTGATATTTTATGGTTTTTGTAAATGGGCGTGGCAAAATGGCTCTGTAGCGCCCCCTGGAGAAATGAAAAACATCGATCCCCTCGCCACAGATTGACATAGAGAAACGAAACTTGGTACACATGTTCATCATGTCAAGACGCACAAAAAAGTCTAGGGTGCCCATGACGTCACTCCAACAGGAAGTCGGCCATTTTGAATCAAAGTATTGATTTTAATGCCGATTGTGGCATCATATTTGAACTAACTAGTCCTAGAGATTTCATCCCATCCACTTCAAATTCACACAGAGTCATCTTGAGACATTGGAGATGAAAAGTTATCAAAAGCTTTTTTGTCCGTCATTCCTGGTTGCCGTGGTGGCGTGGCGATTTTCGATGTCTCGCCATGAAATTTCAAACCCTCATAACTTGACTCCACATGGTCTGAGCTTTTCCAAATTTAATATGCTTGTTCAGCGTCCTGGTCTGAACACATGTACAGTCTCATATTTAGTGACAGTCATAGCGCCACCTACTGGCAAGAGGAAGTCACTTGCTTCATTCTTTCACTAATTACTCCCATAATCTTAAGTATTTACACCTGAAATTGATTCAGCTGAGACATAACGCCTGTCATCAAAATATTTTTGATGACTTCTTCCTGTTGGGCGTGGCTGTGCAAACAATTTCGATGCTTCGCCATGAAGCAGGAAGTCGTTATAACTCCTACAGACATTGTCCCACCTACACCAAATTGATCACACATGTAGAGGGTCCCGCCCTGAACACATCTATGCATCAATACTGCTTCATATACACAGCGCCACCTACTGGACACAGGAAGTCAGCCTCATATGACAAACATTATCCGATTTACATGAAATTTACAGGATGTGTTCTCCACATCACACACTGCAACATGACATATAATTGGTGGGTGATCTCTAGCGCCACCTAGTGGACACATGCAATGTGACTTAGCCCCATCACACAACATTCATTAGGAGCCCGGGTGCCAAGAAGTCTACGTGCCCGCTGTGTCTGCCGTGTGACTGCAGCACGCACCGACATGCGCGTACGGGGCGGCGCGTGGGGGGGCTTGGGCCCGATCATCGCTGCTTGCAGCTTTAATTTATTATTGTAATTATTCTCTTATTCTTCTATAAACTGATTTGAGGACATTTAAAGTTTATTAATGTTATAACGTTTCTAATGAAGTCATATTTAAATTATTACAGCTGTTTGTAGTTTAAGCTGCATTATAGCGATTATAAACATTTGTTAACTGTGGCTGATTATTCATGATCAATATTTAAATTAATATTTTCTCAAACACTGATTTAAGTTTATTTTGTCTCAAATGTTTGTTTTTTTTGTTCATTTTACTTGAAATGTAGAAAATTATTTAATAAAAAACTCATTAAACTCAGCAGATCACTGCAAGTTTTTACATTTTTTTCTTGTTTCTTTCTTTCTCTTCTATTTTTAACTTGTTTTAAAGGGTTAATATTATTTCAACAAGTCTGGAAATGGAGGCATTAGTTTGAATTAAAACTTTATTGTAATTAAAAACAATGAATCTTATATAAGAGTTTCAGAGGAAGGTGAGTTTCTTAAATACAGTCAGATTGTTAATTTGTTGTTTTAGGAGCATCTAGTGGACATTAGAGGAACAGCAGCTGACTGACTCACAATTATCAGGTTAATATTCAGGCGTTAACCTTTGGTCCAATTCCCATTTTCATTTTGTGACTATTTCAGAATGGTTTTAGCTAGAGCAGGGGGTGTCAAACATGCGGCCCCGTGGGCCAGATCCGGCCCGCCAAGGGGTTCAGTCTGGCCCACTTTCCTTATTACTTCCTTCCTTCCTTCCTTCCTTCCTTCCATCTGTCCTTCCTTCCTTTCTGTTTTCTTTTTGTTCCTTTCTTCCTTCTTTCCTGTCTTCTTTTCCTTCCTGCCTTCCTTCCTTCCTTTTATCTGTCCTTCCATCCTTCCATCTTCCCTTCCTTCCTTCCTTCCTTCCGTCCTTCCATCTTCCCTTCCTTCCTTCCTTCTTTCCTTCCATCTTTTTAATGATCCGGCCCACCTGAGATTAAATTGGGCAGTACGTGAGTTTGACACCTCTGAGCTAGAGCCTTGAACATTGGTACAGGTGAATCATTTTTCACAACCCAATCCTGCGTGACTCCTTCCAACTCTGAGAAAATCAACTTTCCGGCACATTTACCACTTTGGACAAAAGTAGTTTGGATCGATAGAGGAGAAGAGGAGCACTTTGGTTCTGAGGGTCACGTGACAAAAAACTAAAAACCTGGAAATCAATCTTAGTTCCTCATCAATGATCCAAGACTGCTATAATCCCCCCCAATCCAAACCCAATCTGTATTCAGTATATTGGTAATAATCAGCTTTTTATGTGCTTTTTTCACCTTTTTTTTTTTTACCAGGGATTCTATTTTGTGGCACTGAAGGGGTTAAAAGTCTGAAATGAATGAAATCAGTGGTTTGGATCAATAGAGGAGAAGAGGATTAGAAGATGCATGAAAAAAAAACTGGAAAGAAAATTCTCAAATCTGCTTTTTTTATGGCGTCAAACACGTTGGACTCTTTTATCTCCTCCAGCAGCTACAGGGAGGGAGGGAAGGAAGGCTCCAACAGGAAATCAAAACACAACATTTTTTGGTTTTGTGATAAAAATTTATTTGGTATCTGTGAGTAACTACAGTTGTAGTGTTCTCATACATGTCATCTGCAGTTCATCAAACTGATATATATTTATAAAAATTAGAGAAATATAATCTACATACATCTAATACAAAACGAAACAGTCTAGTGTGAGTCCACTGGTTGGTTTAGTATTGGGGAGTCAGAATAACTGTGAATGAAGTGCTGGCAGAAGAACTCCAGGATGCTCAAATGATAATAATATAATAATGAATCTGTGCATTAAATAAGTCTAAAAATAAAACATTCTTAAAACAAACAACCACCAAACACACGACAGGCCCGGGTAAAGCTGATCACACACAAACACACCCTGTGAACTATAACCATGGGTTCTTTGGTTTCTGGTTGGAAATGAATCTGAGCCCTTAAAAGCCTTTAAATAAATGATTCAAAGCACAAACAACATCTGGAATGTGGCAAAAAAAACGTTTCAAGACTTCGACGTCAGCAGAAACCCCAAAAATGCTCAGTTCACTCCTGCAGCTGTTTAACACTCACACGTCCACCTCAAACCAGGAAGTAAGAATTTTAATACTTCCTGCTGATTACGCTGCTGTCTATGGTTTCAGTGGGGTTTATATCAGGGTCCATGAGGAAGGAAGGAAGGAAGGGAGGAAGGAAGGAAGGAAGGGAGGAAGGAAGGGGACTAGGTAACGTCCCTCTGTAGACACCAGAGAAGTTATATCAGGGTCCATGAAGGAAGGAAGGAAGGAAGGAAGGAAGGAGACTAGGTAACGTCCGTCTGTAGACACCAGAGAGAAGTTTATATCAGGGTCCATGAGGAAGGAAGGGAGGAAGGAAGGAAGGAAGGGAGGGAGGAAGGAAGGAAGGAAGGAAAGATGGAAGGAAGGAAGGAAAGATGGAAGGAAGGAAGGAAGGAAGGAAGGAAGGAAGGAAGGAAGGAAGAAAGGGAGGAAGAGAAGACAGGAAGCAAAGCGGGCCGGACATTTGACATTTTCAGCAGCATTCAGTCTTTTGGTATAAAATGGGTCAAATGTCATTTCAAATCTCTCTTATTGATCTTTTTTTAATATATTGATTATATTGAATGCTGTCTTGCTGCGGAGTTCAGTCTGAATTTATCTATAAAACCAACAAAAATACTAAATGTATATTTTAACAAACCTGATGCTGCTTTTAAATCTAGTTTAACTTAACTAGATTAGGGGTTGGGTTGCTTAGATATTAAATTACCCTCAATTCCCATAAAGTCCCATAATTCCCATGGAAAGTTTCCAATTTAGAATATTTCCAAAATTCCCCAGCTTTAACTTCCCATGGAAATTTACCGGAAACTTTCCACCCCTTTTCAACCCTATTTATGAATTGATCATCTTACTAAACGTTATTAATCTCTGATCGTTCTGCAGGAGTGAACGGAGCCGCTGAGTTACGACAGAAAACGTCTCGACTCTTTGTTTGAAGCTGTGATCCTTGACTGTGTTAAGGTGGACAGCTTTAAGGTGGACTGCTTTAAGGCGGACTGCGTAAGGCACGGGTCGACGGCGGCTGTAAAAACATTTTCAGGGTTGAATCTGCTGTCGAAGTCAAAAACATAAAACAAGACAGAAAAGAAGAAAAAGTGCTCAAACAGAAGAAGAAGAGAAGAGATTAGCCGACATCAGCAGAACACGTTAGCTGTGAAGAGAGCAGCTACGACTCAAACAGACGCTTTCTTAAATCCTCACGTCATTTACGATCTGGTTCCCGATCGGAGCCTCAGATTCACAGTCGGGTCCCGTTACAGAGTCTCTACTTCCTGTCTGAGATCAGTTCAATTAAACACTTTAATCACATCAACACAAGACTTTTCTCTCCTTTTGAGATAAAATTAGTCAAAACTCTCTTTTTGAAATCAGCCAATTGTTCCAGAAATTGTGTTTTTATGAAGTTAGCTTCACTTTTAAATCGGTTTCACTTTCAATATTAATTAATTAATTGTTGTTTTTTACAGACAGTTGCTTCTTTACTCCGTAATCACTGATTTATTTCCAGGCGACTGAACTCTGAATATCAGACTCTGACCGTCTCTGCCTTCATCGCTCTTCCATCGTACCATCTTCCTCCTCACCTGGACTCACACAGGAAGCAGGTCCGGGTCACTTCCTGTCTGTCAGCACTGCTAATAGTCATGTGACAAAGCTGAATGTGTTGTTTTTCTCTCAGTAGGTTTGAGTCGTTATGTTTCTGCAGAGGTGAAACGTTTATTTTAGGGCTGTCAAACGATTAATTATTTTTAATCGAGATTAATCGCAGAGTTTCCATAGTTAATCACGATTAATGGCGTTTTGAATTGCATGTTTAAAATCCTGTTATTTTCCATTTGAAGGCAGTTTTAAGCCCATAATGTAAAGCATTTCTTACCAGAGTGTCTTAACTGGGAATCAATCACGGCTCTGCTGCGACTCCCACACTCCAAAATGGTCCTTTGGTGGAGCTGAGGCTGGCTTGGCTGCACCTGGGTGTTTAGCGTGGAGGTGCTAACTCAAACTCCACGTACTCCGGTGGTAGTTAAACTCCGTTTGACACAGGTTGCATTTTACTTTTGACTTGTCAACTGAAGCATCTGGAAGTGTTTTAAAGTTAAACAAGCCGTTCAAAAGTCCAGTAGCTCTCTTACTTTCCATCAGCGCGGTAGGTTTACTGCAGGAGGCCACTTCAAAGCATAGCGCTACAGCTAGAGGAGCCGTCTACGGGGGAGTAGAAGGGACAAAAAGGCTTGCAACATTAAAATGGGATTTAAAAAAATTAACGTGTTATGGATTGCATTAATCTAATCGCGATTAACACGTTAACGCTGACAGCCCTACTTCGATATATTGTTGGAATTTAAGAACTACAACTCCCATAAGTCTGTGCGGCGCCGTCTGAAGCACCATGGGAGCTGTAGTTGTTAAACACGTTAAAGCTTCCTGTGGAGTTTCTTGTTAAACTCTCCTGAAGTCAAATGTTTTAGGATATTTTGGATCAGACGCAGCGACACGGCGGACCACAATCACAAAGGTGATCCGCAGGCAGGAAGTCATGTGACAACACCTCCTCACCCTTTCACAATAAGAGAGTGATAACATTTTTTCTCATTTTAAATCTTAAAGCAATGATCAGGATGGACTTTAAATGAGAAGGTGAATGAGTGATAACGTAGTAACTGTTGTATGAATGTGTGTTGGTGTGTTTACAGCTGAAGCTTTAAATATCCTGCAGCATGTGAACAGCTGATCCGTGATTAACGCGCCGCTATAAAAGCTCCTCTGGTCTCACTACGTCTCCACTCGGAGAGACAGACATAAAAAAAGAGATCCAAATAATAAAATAAGCAGCTGTGACCTGAATTAAACTAAAGCTTCCTGTTGTAATGTTTTAATCTGTGTGATGGAAGGAAGAAGGAAGGAAAGGGGGGAGGAAGGAGGAAAGGAGGGAGAAAGGGAGGAAGGAAAGAAGGGAGGAAGGAGGAAAGGAGGGAGAAAGGGAGGAAGGAAGAAGGAAGGAAAGGAGGGAGGAAGGAGGAAAGGGGGGAGGAAGGAGGGAGAAAGGGAGGAAGGAAGGAAGGAGGGAGAAAGGGAGGAAGGAAGAAGGAAGGAGGGAGGAAGGAAGGAAGGAGGAAAGGAAAGAAGGAAGAAGGAAGAAGGAAGGAGGGAGGAAGGAAGGAAGGAGGAAAGGAAAGAAGGAAGAAGGAAGGAAAGGAGGGAAGGAAGGATTAGGGTTAGGGTTCTATTAGGGTTAGGGTTCTATTAGGGTTAGGGTTAGGGTTCTGTTAGGGTTCTATTAGGGTTCTGTTAGGGTTCTGTTAGGGTTCTATTAGGGTTAGGGGTCATTATTCTGCCTCCGTTGGTGTAACATATTAAATACTGTGATGTGGAATAAAGAGTCTCCTCCTGGTTTTAAAGGCTTCATGATTCCTTTTACTCACTTTGTCATTAACCCTCCTGTTGTCCTCAAGTCAAGGGAGGAAGGGAGGAAGGAAAGGAAAGGAAAGGAGGAAGGAAAGGAGGAGGGAAGGGAGGAAGAAGGAAGGAAGACAGAAGGAAAGGAGGGAGAAGGAAGGAAAGGAGGAATGAAGGGAGGAAGAAGGAAGGAAATGAGGGAGGGAGGAAGGAAGGGAGGGAGAAGGAAGAAGGAAGGAAGGAAAGGAGGGAGGGAGGAAGGAAGAAGGAAGGAAGGTAGGAGGGAGGAAGGAAAAGAGGAAGGGAGGAAGGAAAGAAGGACAGAGGAAATAAGGAATGGAGGAAGGAAAGGAAGGAAGGAAGGAATGGAGGAAGGAAAGAAAGAAGGAACAGTCAGAACAGACGGGGTCAATTTGACCCGGGAGGACGACAGGAAGGTTAAATATCATCATCATTGTGGCCGCTCGGTTAAAATATGATTTTATCTTCATCGCTCGGCTCTAGAGGAAACACTTCCTCCGCCTGTCGTCACATGACTTCCTGTGTCTGGATAACCGTTGTTGACCTCACACATGACGGCCGCCGTGCTGCAGCGACGGAAGCAAAACGCTCTCACACATTAACGCCGAGGAGCAGACGGAGCCGAGCAAAGTTCCCAAAGTTCCCAAAGTTCCCAGTGTTCTCAGGTTTATGTTGCTGTAATGTTTCCTCCTGTTCGTCCTGACTGTTAAAAGATTCAGCAGAGATCTAAATGTATAAATATAGAAATGTTTCTTCATTTATTTGAAAAAGTGAAGATGAGGAAACATCACAGAAAGATAAACTGATTTAAACTGAGAACCTTTAATCCTTTGAGCCTCACTAAGGACAGTTTGGCTTTTCATTTTATATTTTTTTGATCATTTTTTGTCTGTGTTCAAACAGACGGCATCAAATTCTCCAAAGATATTATTTTAATTTACATTTTTTAATTCTATTTCAACCAATCAAATATAAAACTCCAGCAGGAACTTTAATTTTAACGTCACTGATCACTTTGCTTTATATTTAGTTTCCACCTCAGAAACACACGAAGATAAAACATTATTTTTACTCTTTGTAGATTTTTGGGACCATGAAACATAAAACATGAACTTTATTTCTTATTGAACCTAAAAATTTGATGTTTTACTGACTTTTTAAATCATGTTAGACTCATCATGTTTAGTAAACCCTCTGAGAGAAACAAACAGGAGCAGCTTTGGCGCCATCTGGTGGCCGTTTTCTATATTACATGCCTGATATATAAGCTTGGGGCAGGTGGGCGGGGCTTATTCTTTTAGGTCTAATTTTCATGGTTTTGTCCAAATGCAGCGTGGAAACAAACCGACTTTTAATTTGGACGTAAAATGATCGATTCCTTTTTTTTGGCTGCTTTAATCTGGTTGAACTGGTTTAAACTGGTTGAACTGGTTAAACTGGGAAATGCAGCTTCTCTCTGATTTGTTCATCTCTGCACATGCTCAGTAGGAGGCGTGACATGTGACCTTTTTTTTGTTTTACTCAACATTTTAGGATTTCGCGGCTTCGTGTGAACTCGGTTTAAGTTTGTTTCCAACATGTCTGAGCCAATCAAAACCACCCTGATGTTCAAGCCCCGCCCCCTGACCACCTGCTCCTCCAATCACATCGTTTCTTATTTGTTGGTCTTTTATTTTGCTTCCTGCTCGTGTCTGACAGGCTGCAGGAGGAGGAGTCACCACTTCCTCTTCCTGTGAGAGTCCAAACGTTCACTGCTCTACTCTTCCTCTTCCTCTTCCTCTTCCTCCTCTTCCTCTTCCTCTTCCTCTCCTGCCATCACCTCCACCAGCAGCTCCGCGGTGCAGGTCGCCTCCCCCAGGCTGTTCACCGCCTTCACCGTGTACTTGGCGTCGTCATCGCCCGACACCTGCAGGTTAAAGATCAGCCAATCAGAACGGGACATTTCAAACAGTGGGGGGGGGGGGGGGGGGGGTGAGGCGGCAGGTTGACCTCTGACCTCTGAAATCACCAGACTGCAGTTCCCGTCCTCGTCGTAGTCGATCTGGAAATGTCGCGTCTCTTTGATCGGCTGCTCGTCTTTGTACCAAACCACCTCGGGATCAGGAAACCCTGCCGACCAGAACCAGAGACCAGAACCAGAACCATCAATAACACGTTAAAGGACCCGTTCCCAGTGTTCCCAGTGTTCCTCCCAGTGTTCCTAGTGTTCCCAATGTTCCCAATGTTCCCTGTGTTCCCAGTGTTGTTCCCCGTGTTCTCAGTGTTGTTCCCAATGTTCCCAGTGTTGTTCCCAGTGTTCCCAGTGTTCCCAGTGTTCCTCCCTGTGTTCCCAGTGTTCCCAGTGGTGTTCCCAGTGTTCCCAGTGGTGTTTCCAATGTTCCCAGTGGTGTTTCCAATGTTCCCCATGTTCCTCCCTGTGTTACCAGTGTTGTTCCCAATATTCCCAGTATTCCCAGTGTTGTTCCCAGTGTTCCCAGTGTTGTTCCCAGTGTTCCCAGTATTTCTAGTGTTGTTCCCAGTGTTCCTCTCCATGTTCCCAGTGCTCCTAGTGTTATTCCCAGTGTTCCCCGTGTTCCCAGTGTTTCCAGTGTTCCCAGTGTTTCCAGTGTTCCCAGTGTTTCCAGTGTTCCCAGTGATCCCAGTTTCAGAGGTTTTCCTCCTGTTCATACATCCTCTGATATTAAAAGTTTCCTACAGCAAAAACACTGATTTAATATTATTTAAAGTCTGTAAAGTCAGAATAAATATGTGTTCTGAGTTTGACATACCACAGAAAAGTGTGTTGTTAACCACCCTGCCAAATTTGAATGGTTAAAAAAATCCCCAAATATATGAAATTAGGCTTCAAAGTTGTGTAAAAATCAGCCTCTTTCTCTGCTAGCAAACGCTGAAGCCCCGCCCCCTACCAAGTGTCACCTGTCAATCAAAGTCACCACCTCTACCAGAAACATGGACGCTACGTCTGAGAGCTTTCTGCTGCTAACTCAGCTGTTAGCTCGGTGGCTAACTCGTATTGATCCTACCTTCGATCTTGCAGTCGAAGCGAGCCGCGCTGCCTTCCACCACTTCCACGTCTTTGATGACGGAGCTGAATGTCGGCTTACACTCCGTCTTCTGCTCGTACTCCAAACACTCCAGGAACTGATTGTCCTCTGATCACATGATCAATATACCATCAATATACCATCAATATATGATCAATATACCATCAATATATGATCATTCAACTTAACTAACAATATTTATTATAACTCAAGCATGGAGAGTCAAAGCTGCAGCATCACTAGTTATTAACAGTCCAACGTGTTTCATCATTAAACACATTACAGGGTTTAAAAGCTTAAACATTAATAAAGGAAACTAATCATGTTTATCAGCCACTGTTGGAAATGTGATCATGTGACTTCAGGCCGATCATTGAGCCAGAGAGGCAGGATCCAATAAAGACTAATAATAATAACCAGAATAAAGCAGCTGAACTCTGAACTGTGTCTCTCTGATCTGATCTGAATACATATAAATATAAATATTCTGCATGAAGAGCAAAATATAATAAAACAGTATAAAGTTTATTAATGTGTTTCATTATGAATCACGTTGGTCAGATACAGTAAAACATTTTCATCATCATCATCACTGTGAGACTGGTGTGGTACCTTCGGTGGGCGAGCCCTTCTTGGCGCTGACTCCGGCCATCATGGCCATGGAGGAGAGCCGTCCGATGGCTCGCACAGCGTGAGCCGTTTTCTGCCAGAGAAGAAGAAACGTTTAAAGTCTCATTCAGACGTTTCCTGTTAGCAGCGAATCAAAGCTTTACAACCTCTGCTGCCACTAAAGAGACTGCTGCTAGTTATTTAGATAACTTTACTCTTTGCTGAGCAGTTTTAATACCAGACATTTATCTTGTTATAATAAAAGCTTTTCACACTATAAATACATAGAGGAGGAAATATTTAGATCCTTTACTGGTAAAAATATTAATGTTACTTCAGTTTATAAACGTTTTACAACTAAGTAGTCTGCAGAAAAGTGTCATGTGACTCATATATTAAATATTATGAGATTTTACTGTAGTGGGTTAAATGAAGCTCATATTGAGGTCATTTATAAAGGACTGTAACTAATGATTAGTTTCATTATATACTGATTAATTGGTTTATGTAAAATAATCATATATAATGATAAATAACATAAACTGAACTAATATAATTACTCTCAGATCTAATTTAACTTCTAAAGTGTTTGGTCAGGAGGTGAGTCTACCTGCCACTTCCTCCTCAGGATGTACGTCTTCATTCTCTCCTTCGACAGCTTCTTGGCCTTCATGGTGTTCGTGTCCTGCTTCAGCCAAGGATGCTCAAAGCACTGAGCACAGGTCAGCCGAGCCCTGACACACACACACACACAGAGACACACACACACACACACACACACACACACACACACAGAGACACACACACACACACACACACACACACACACACAGAGACACACACACACAAAATTAAATTAAATTAAATTAAATTTAGTACTAAATTAAAGTGAAATCAAGACCTACTTCCTTCTCCCCCCCCCCCTCCTCCCTCCACTTCCTCCTCCTCCCTCCACTTCCTCTTCCTCCTCCCCCCTCCTCCTCCTCCTCTCCTCCTCCTCCCCCTCTTCCTCTTCCTCCTCTTCCTCCCCCCCTCCTTCCTCCCTCTCCTCCTCCTCCCCCCTCCCTCCCTCTTCCTCCTCCCTCCCTCCTCTTCCACCTCACCCTCCTTCCTCCCTCTCCTCCTTCCTCCTCCCTCCCTCTCCTCCCTCCTCCTCCTCCTCCTCCTCCTCCTTCCTCCTCCTCCTTACTTCATGTTCTTCTTC
>JAJDFG010000966.1:17500-22500 GCA_021039105.1 Scomber colias
AGGGTTAGGGGTTAGGAGTTAGGGGTTAGGGGTTAGGGGGTAGGAGTTAGGGGTTAGGGGTTAGGAGTTAGGAGTTAGGAGTTAAAGGTTAGGGGTTAGGAGTTAGGGGATAGGAGTTAGAGGTTAGAGGTTGGGGGGTAGGGGTTAGGAGTTAGAGGTTAGGGGGTAGGGGTTAGGAGTTAGGAGTTAGGGGTTAGAGGTTAGGGGGTAGGGGTTAGGAGTTAGGAGTTAGGGTGCAGGGGTGCAGGGGTTAGGAGTTAGGGGTTAGGGTTAGGGGGTAGGGGTTAGGGGGTAGGGGGTAGGGGTTAGGAGTTAGGAGTTAGGGTGCAGGGGGTGCAGGGGTGCAGGGGTTAGGAGTTAGGAGTTAGGGGTTAGGGGGTAGGGGGTAGGAGTTAGAGATTAGGAGTTAGGGGTTAGGAGTTAGGGGTTAGGGGTTAGGGGGTAGGGGTTAGGGGGGTAGGGGGTAGGGGTTAGGGGTTAGGGGGTAGGAGTTAGGGGTTTAATTGTCGATAATCAGTTGGTGACGTTGTTGTTTGTTCTTTCTGATCCGAGTATCTGTGGACTGACACATCTCACTTCCTTAACCTTTGACTGTTTCTTCTTTCCTTCCTCCCTTCCTTCTGTCCTTCCTCCCTCCTTCCTTCTTTCCTTCCCTCCTCCCTTCCTTCCGTCCTTCTTTCGTTCCTTCCTTTCCTTCTTTCCTTCTTCCCTTTCCTCCCTCCCTCCCTCCCTCCTTCCTTCTTTCCTTCCTTCCTTCTTTCCTTCCCTCCTCCCTTCCTTCTGTCCTTCTTTCCTCCCTCCCTCCTTCCGTCCTTCTTTCCTTCCTTTCCTTCTTCCCTTCCTTCTGTCCTTCTTGCCTCCCTCCCTCCTACCTTCCTCCCTCCATCCTTTCCTTCCTTCTTCCTCCCTTCCTTCCTTCTTTCTCCCTTCATTCCTTCTTCCTCCCTTCTTCCTCCCTTCCTTCCTTCCTCCTTCCTAACTTCATTCCTTGACTTGAGGACAACAGGAGGGTTAATGTCAGTAACCCTCTGTATTAGCTGTTAGCTGTTAGCATTAAGCTAACAGCTGCTCAGACACTGATTCGTGTGTCTGCTGCTTCATTTCTGTGAACGAACGCGTCGCCTTATAAGGAGATTTTAGGGGCGTCGATGAAGCTGAGGATGAATCTCAGGAACGTGAAGCTACTTGTGAGCAGGTGACGTTCATCAGGCTGAACGCTGGAGATCTGACAACCTCTGAGAGACGAGTTAGGGTTCAGGTCAAAGAGTCAGAGAGAAGAATGTTCGATGGTAAACAGCCTCGTTTTTCACTGTTAGAGCCCAAATACACACACACACACACACACACACACACACACACACACACAGACACACACACACACACACACACACACACACACACACACACACACACGCACACACACACACACACACACACACACACACACACACACACACACAGACACACACACACACGCACACACAGACACACACACACACACACACAGAGACACACACACACACGCACACACACAGACACACACACACACACAGACACACACACACACACACACACACACACACACACAGACACACACACACACACACACACACACACACACACACACACACACACAGAGACACACACACACACACACACACACAGACACACACAGAGACACACACACACACACACACACACACACACACACACACACACACACACACACACACACACACACACACTTACGTTCCCAGCCTCTCCTCCACGTCGTACAGGTCCTTCACCTTCTGGTCGGTCCTGATCGACACGTCTCTGTAGTCCGGCTCCTTCTCCGAGTCTGAGACACAGAAAGGTCAAAGGTCAGAGACACAGAGAGGTCAAAGGTCAAAGGTCAGAGAGGTCAAAGGTCAAAGACGGTAAACTGTGTGAATGAAGTTAAATCAAACTGAATAGATTCGATCTGGCCTTTGTTATATCATGTAATAGAGGTTGTGTAGAGGTTGTGTAGTGGTTGTGTAGGTGTGTAGTTGTGTAGTTGTGTAGGTGTGTAGATGTGTAGTTGTGTAGTTGTGTAGAGGTTGTGTAGGTGTGTAGATGTGTAGTTGTGTAGAGGTTGTGTAGGTGTGTAGTTGTGTAGTTGTGTAGAGGTTGTGTAGATGTTGTGTAGAGGTTGTGTAGGTGTGTAGTTGTGTAGGTGTGTAGTTGTGTAGAGGTTAATCAGCTGATGCAGTAATCAAACAACCATCTGAGATCAGTGAGTGTAAACAGGAAGTCGTACCATCCTCCTCCTCCTCCACTTCCTCCTGATTCTCTGTGAGAAGAACCAAACAGCAGGTTAGCGTCGTTAGTTCACTTCAGACACACTTTAGTTACAGTTTAGTTTAGTTACAATTTAGTTTAGTTACACTTTAGTTTAGTTACACTTTTAGTTTAGTTACAATTTAGTTTAGTTACAGTTTAGTTTAGTTTAGTTTAGTTTAGTTTAGTTACAGTTTAGTTTAGTTACAGTTTAGTTACAACTAGTGGTGGGCATAGATTTTTTTTTAAAATCTAGATTAATCTCACTGTGATTTTAGGATTAATCTAGATTAATCTAGATTAAAATGGCTCATTTGAATTCTGCTGAAGGCATTCAGAATATGTCTGCTCCCCAAATAATGACTAAGTCTTTGAGAGGGTTTCTGAAGCAGGTGGCTTGTCTCCGCACTAAGATATTGTAACGAACTGGGCATGTTACTGTTTTGTGTTTTATAAATTTGAGAGTTTAAGCGAGATTCTGTTCTGTTCCGGTAAAGTGCTGTTTTTTCCGAGTGTCTGTGAACGCGTCTTGAGAGTGAGCCTTGCAGCTAGCGTGTAGTGTGTTTGCTGTTGTTAGCCTCGGCAGCACGTGTGTGGCTAGCTAGTGAGCTACTGATGTTAGGTTAGCATGTGTGTGGCTAGCTAGTGAGCTACTGATGTTAGGTTTTTGTTGTTTTGGCGTTGGCTACGGCCCACAGTAGGCTGTGTAACAGTCAAGAATAAAAAGAAGAAGAAAAATAGACCCAGCTCCCAACCCAACTTTGAGAATAGATAACGGCCATATTTTTTTATCGCCCGATAAGAGTCTCACGTTAACGCCGATAACGGCCCACCACTAGTTACAGTCTAGTTTAGTTACAGTTTAGTTTAGTTACAGTTTAGTCTAGTTTAGATTAGTTCATTACTCACCCGTTTTCCACCACTCCGACACTAACGGGTTCAGACTCGGCGCTCGGTTCTCCGACTCCGTAAATGTTTTCCGCTCGAATACGAAACTTGTACTGACGCTCTGGCAGAAGGTCCTGGAGAGGGACAGGAAGTGGGTGTTAGTACTTTCTCTCACCATACCACACTCAGCAGCGCACCAGAGAGTCTGAAGAAACATGTCGAGGAAATGATGGACGTGCCTCACAAAGGAAATCACATTCTGCTCAAACTGTGTTCTGAAGATGTTCGACCCTCTCTGTGACAGAATAAGACTCCTGAATCTGTGTCAGTGTCTCAGGCATGCAGACATGAATCAAGCTCGTATTATAATTAGGGCTGTCAGCGTTTAACGCGTTAATCCTGATTAGATTAATGCAATCCATAATGGTTAATTTTTTTGAATCTCATTTTCATGTTTAAGCCTTTTTGTCCCTTCTCCTCCCCCGTAGACGGCTCCTCTAGTTGTAGCGCTATGCTTTGAAGTGGCCTCCTGCAGTAAACCTACCGCGCTGATGGAAAGTAAGAGAGCTACTGGACTTTTGAACGGCTTGTTTAACTTTAAAACACTTCCAGACGCTTCAGTTGACAAGTCAAAAGTAAAAATGCAACCTGTGTCAAACGGAGTTTAACTACCACCGGAGTACGTGGAGTTTGAGTTAGCACCTCCACGCTAAACACCCAGGTGCAGCCAAGCCAGCCTCAAGCTCACCAACAAGGACCATTTTGGAGTGTGGGAGTCGCAGCAGAGCCGTGATTGATTCCCAGTTAAGACACTCTGGTAAGAAATGCTTTACATTATGGGCTTAAAACTGCCTTCAAATGGAAAATAACAGGATTTTAAAACATGCAATTCAAAACGCCATTAATCGTGATTAACTATGGAAATTCTGCGATTAATCGCAATTTAAAAAATTAATCGTTTGACAGCCCTAGTTAAAACATGTATAAGACAGAACTTCTGATTTGATTCATCTTTGCCATCATCCGACAGTTTCAGTATCAGTGTGTTTACTGAGAAATGACAGTAAACGTTTCAGTTTTACACACTGAAGCAGGTTTCTCAGACGCCTCCAGCTGACAGCAGACTCACCTGGATGTTGTAGGAGGTGCTGCTGCAGACTCACCTGGATGTTGTAGGAGGTGCTGTTGCAGGACACCAGGTGTTTCCACTGCTGCTCCACCGAGTCCCAGATCTCCAGGTTGTAGGATTGTACGGCGCTGCCTCCGTCGTAGGTCGGCCCGTACCAAGACAGCGTCAGACTGGACCGCCGGATATCTGACGTTGCAGGGACCTTCGCTGGGGGGTCCGGTTTATCTGGGGGAGGGGGATTCAGGTAAAACAGTTGGAGATCTGCATCTACCAAAGTCTGGAGGTTTCTAAATGCAGTAGATGCTTAAATGGCTGCAAACAAACTCATGACCCTCACATTCTGTCCAAGACTCACCTCCTCTCTCATGTCTGTACAGTAAACAGTTAGCATAGCTTAGCTTAGCATAGCATAGAGACTGGAACCAGTGGGAACAGCTGGCCTGCTGTAAACATACAGGTTGTGTTTTTGTGTCTCTGAAAGCATGAAGCTTGTAGGAAAGTGTTTTTTCCTGCAGCTCTTTGTTTATTTCAACTTCCCAACACGCTTAGACTGATAACACCTCCAGCTATCAGTCTAATGACCTGCAGCAGGTCACCTGAGGTCACACTAAAGGACCAAATGGAGTGGAAACATCTGTAACCTTCAGGTGACACTGTGTTTTTATTACACTGCACACACACA